>JAQBSW010005460.1:0-57266 GCA_029291075.1 Eudiplozoon nipponicum | reverse complement strand
TTTGACTATAATGTCAATGTCAGTTTTGTCTTTGGATTATCCTTCTGGTCACAACTAATCTAATTTGTTACCATTGTTCGCAACACCTATTACATGCATACATAATGCGTTTTTTCTTCCTAATTAGGAATATACTTTGTAATATTCGAAGGCAGTGGTAATAATAACGATATATATATATATTATATATATATATATATATATATATATATATATATATATATTGGACATTATTGTGTAAGATATAATGAGGCTGACAATTAATTTGCAAAAATAATCCTAACGTCCCAAGATTGTCGTAATTACTATGCTTACCAGATTTAAATATGTACATATTAAAAAGCGCTTTAAGAGGTGGCGGGTATTTGACGGTTTTCAGATCGTAAAAATTGATTTTTTTAAATCGTTCACCCGTCGACGATAAATACGACGAATATACATGTTCTGTTGGTTATGGTGCTGTTTTGGACAGTTACTGAATTTTCATTTTATGTCACTTGTTTGCTAAACGTTCTATATATGTTCATTAGTTTAGTGTCGGCATTATTCCTATCTAGGCCTAGTTTTAAGTCTATTTAAGGAACTTTTGAAAATTTTTTTCTCGCGCTGTTAAGTTTGCTTGATTTTTATTTTGACTTTGAATCGTCCGAGCGTGTGCTTTTTGTTATAATTGCAATGCTTCCGATTCTAACTCAGCGCTTTGTCATTCCTCGTTTTTCGGCACAATTATGTGGCGAGTTTTTCTACAAATTGAGTTAAATTAGCTTGCTAAGTATAACTCTTTCCGTCGTTGATTAAGGGAAAATCAAATGCTACATAATGTTTATGATATTCTTTCAAAATTTGGCTAAGATTCTTGCCATTTAGTATATGTTAAGTATTTCAAGATTTTTAGAACCCCGATTTGCGAAGAATGTTTCCTGTGTGGATTATAAAGATCAGTATCTGCTGGTTTGGCGGATTGTGCAACTATATTTTTAAATCAAAATTTAGAGATGTAGTCACAAAGATGCTAACTGAACCATATGCAACCTTTACAACAGTAGAGGCAACCTCGAAAACAATTAGATAAAATGTAAACGCCAATCTCATTGTATTTAACCAGTCGTCGAGCAAGATAGCAAAACTACCGCCAGTCGCGGGCACTGACGCTTTTCGACCTACCATGTTCAACATCAGAGTACGACGGGAAACTGACTAGCAAGGATCAATCCCCATTGCGTATATACGGAAAGAAAAATAAGATCTGCATCTCTCACCTCTTATAATCCCGCACAAATTGCACTTGATTAGAATTGTCGGATGCACAATTTCTATGCAGTTACGAACATAAACTGTTTGCAGCTATCATCAAACATATATGAAGTCAATACAATTAAACATTAATTTATTGACTGTTTAAATACAATTAGATTTGTGTTGAGTTAGAGCTCACAAACGTGATTTAAAGAATGTTATCACTACCCGCGCAATCAATTAATATTTAATTTAGATAAAATTACCGACAGGAAACTTATGTGCCGCAAATCAAGAAAAGAATGGGTATGGCAAGAAACAAGCGGCAAAGTTATCATAAATCACGCACACTGGGAAAATAATCGGCGTAAGAAACAAATATGCTCGCTTTGCTCAAAATGATGTTATGCAATGTCGAGAAAGACAACTTGCTAACCGTGAATGAATCACCAGTTGGCATGAATTTAGAACATAAGTTACACAAACTGACAAATACTGTAACCTGCCATTGCAAAACAAAATCCAGTCATACAGTTGACATTTATTGATTCATTCATTCGGAAACCCATGGATATTCAACGTGTGATATAATTTTTTGCCCAATTAAGCTTAAGCAAAATACATTTATCAAAATCTTATGAAAACAATCACAAACACATTTACCTTCATTTACTAGATGAATGTGTATTTCTGTCCACTGAATAATTATATATTTGTTAATGAGGAATTTAACAGGTATTGATTCGTATATATATATAATGCAATCCTAAATCATTATATTGATATTATTAATGTTTCATAAAAAATTATCAATATGAAGCATTAGTTAAAGGCATTACTTCTTTGATCAAAAGGAAAATGTAAATAACAATTAAATTGTAGAAAATTTATTAAACCGTTTTAAAAAACAACCCTAGTCTGATAAAAAAGGCGCTATTTTTATTTTCAAGGAAATTAGCATTTTTTCCGAAATATAAAAAGTGTTTTCTGGGAAAGTTGTCTGATTTATCGATATCTGATCAGTGTGTTCTAATTTGCATGCATTGTTCACAAATTTGATGATTGTTCATTAAGAACAAAAACGGTCTAATTGATGAAATGATTTTCTTGTGTCCGAATGATCATTCGAGAAGAAATTTATGAATAATTAATCCAGCCACCATACTTTAATTCCAAGAAACTCTTATACTAATAGATATGGACAAAATTGTCTTTTGTTTCATTATTTCTTAATAGGTATCATTATTTTATTGCCATTTTTCTATTAGTGTATGAATGAAAGACAAAGAGACCAATGTTAAAACAAACTGGTGTATTGGCCATCTCTCACCTCGTTATTTCACAATTCATATTATCATTTTTTATACAAGCCGACCCATATGTGTTCGTTCTAAATTCGAAATTGTATCAACACTGCAGATATACGTCCTTTGAGAAGCACGCATAAAGGTTTTAGTTCTGACAATTGTATTTATAAGTTAATTCACCTGGCTTATTTGTTTTTTGTCATCTAAACCATGCATAAACCTCTATACTGTGGTAGGTCAAATCATCATTAAAATTAATTTAGAGTCTAGAAAATAAAAGCATAAACGATCTCAAAGAAGAGGTACCTATGTGCAACCTCAAGCTCTTTAATTAATTTCCAATAAAAATATACAAAATTAAAGCATAATGGTAGGATTTAAATAAATTTAAATTGTCAGAATTAGCTAAACAATGCCTAGATTAACTAAAACGGATTTGTTCTTTTTGGGGAAAAATTAAGAAAATTCCGAAATCACCATGGTCAGGTCTTCAACTAGGAGAATTATACATAAGAATTTTCCAGTTAATTTATTACGCCATTAAAGTCGCACACAATATGCAGTTTCCATTTGCATGGCCAGTCTTTTGTTCAGGTGAATAAAGCATGGTATTGTATTTGACAAATTTCACACTAGCAATCCATGATCTATCGTTAAAAATGAAATCATTGCACCAGGAAACGTTATTTTGAATTAAACTATATTAGCATGATATAATTATTTATTTACCTGATTCTCGGGTTGCTTTCCGAGTTGTTTTCATTCGCTGTCTTCCTGAATTTGCCCAATATTTCGGCTTGCGGAAAATCAGGAAGACAACAGATGCAAACAACTTTAAACGCAATCCGACAATCAGGTAAATAATCTATTGCCTGTCGCAAAAAACATGTTTCTTTTAAAACCTTATTTAGGTAATAATTATATATTATTTCATTATAGGCTTAATGGAGCACAAAATAGAAAATTAAATTCATTAAGTAGACCGGTTTCTGTCGTTTATTGCAATCAATCACTACACGTTGGTTTAGTGCGACCACGGCTCGAACTGGCGCATATTTGTTCACATTCAGAATTGGTTATGCGGTTGTGTACCAAATTTCAGTTCCAGCCTAATTGGCTTCGATAATCTAACCTAGATCAGTATTTATAGAACAGGAATGCCGTAACTTTTGTTAATGCTGTTGAATTAAACAGTTATGGCAGAATATTATCAAATATTCTGTTCTAATAAAATCAAAATTCATTACATAGAAAATGAAATTTATTAAGTAGACTGACTTCGACCTTACTGTGCTCACATTGTGTTCTTGCTGTTATATTTGCGACCGGTGTTCCTATTGGTATATAACAAACATGTGGCAAACTAACTAATTGCACGCTTAAAACAACATACAGGGGCGGTTCAGTGCAGGAATCTAAGGAAAATGTGCCCCAGGTCGAGCCAGGATCGTACAATACTAGCAAGTACTTGATGACTTCTGAATGGAGCCGAAACCTGTCTAATTGCAACTCACTGTAATGTCTATTTTACACAAATAACACATGAAATCCAAATAATTTCATATATGCACATAAATGCGTAAGTTAGTAACCTGATATTTGGGAGAAATGAATTCAAATACAATAAAACAATTCCGTTTTAATTGTACGGAACGGATTTGTAAGTTGGTGTCCTACAAAGCGAACGAGTTTTCCTAATTTATTTTTGTGCTCTGCTGCAAATTGTAGCCTTATTAAACGTAGTGTGTTGCGAAAATGAGAAGCATTAATCTTTTCCTATCTATGTGTTTTATTGGTGAATTTTTTTAAAGCATATGTCATTCTACATTTTAGAATCATCTTTTAAATAGCCAGCATCTGTAGTGCAAAAAACACACAATCTGATGGAAAACACAAATGAGAAAAGTATTTAGCAGGAGCACACTTAAAACATCATCACTAATATCATTGCCAATACTTTGAGATAACACACGCAAAAATACAATAAGCCCGATAATATCTGCCGTATTTCCAATCTTGCTTCGCTTACCTATAAAAAAACCTCAAATTGTCGTAGATTTACATTAAAAATGGACAGTTGATTGATCATTGCTCGGAATGATATTTAAGAATTATTGATGCACAGTTTAAAAAGATCTTATATATTGCATTAATTTAATACAAAATAAATTTAAGTCAAACAAATTTTTCTATCAACACTGCTTCCATTTTTAAATAAAATATAAACGAGTAATATTATATATATATATATATATATATATATATATATATATATATATATATATATATATATATATATATATATATATATATATATATATATATAAGAACAAAACAACGTACTCCATGGAATAGGATATATATGCATTGATTGTTTTACGTGGAATAGGGTGACCACGGTATTTCAATAAATTGATAGTTTCTAATTTCACCATTTTTTAAAATGTAAGAACAAAACAACGTACTCCATGGAATAGGATATATATGCATTGATTGTTTTACGTGGAATAGGGTGACCACGGTATTTCAAGAAATTGATAGTTTCTAATTTCACCATTTTTTAAATGTAAGAACAAAACAACGTACTCCATGGAATAGGATATATATGCATTGATTGTTTTATTCCATGGAGTACGTTGTTTTGTTCTTACATTTTAAAAAATGGTGAAATTAGAAACGATCAATTTATTGAAATACCGTGGTCACCCCTATTCCACGTAAAGACTACAATGCAAATATATCCTATTCCATGGAGTACGTTGTTTTGTTCTTACATTTTAAAAAATGGTGAAATTAGAAACTATCAATATATATATATTTATATATATATATATATATATATATATATATATATATATATATATATATAAGATTAATAAGACAGGTAATAATTTAGTGTATGTACATTGTGGGTCATGATCAATTTAATTAAAAAATAATCTAAAAACATTTATAATCCTGCAGTTCTATTAATTTTGGTGTTCAATTGTTTAAGTAAATGGAAACTAATTAGATTTGTCATTTGCAATTTTCGTAATAATTGCGTTATTGTTAGAAGTTAATTTCTTGTTAATTCGAGAATGTGTATGGTTAAGATCTAGTTTTCCATTTAAAGGTGAATGAAATTTCGTCCAGACATTAGCCCTCTTGACTAGGGAGTGTGTAAAGGATTTTTCCTCGTATATTGTCTTTCAGAATAAATTAAACTCATTAGGAGAAAAAAATTGCATCATTAAGAAATGTTTAATTTAATGCTAAATTTTTGACACCCCGACTGGTACTGATAGTTCCTACAACGGCATAAATACGAGCATCGCCCAGAAAGCATTCAGTGGAGTCTGAATAAAAATGGAGATAATTAACAAATTAGAACAAAGTAGTGAGAATTTTAAAGCCAGGTAATCAGACAAACACAATAAATATTGCCACATCTAAGAAAGTATTATGATTCATAAAACAAAACAGAACTCTTAAAAGATAGAGCAAAAACGATTTTAACAATCCGCGCAAGACTTTACAGCAAAAGAAAACATCTAAAATCATGGCTGCAATAGGACATCCACCGGTGTAGTTTATCATCGCAACCCTTCTTAAACCAGTTCTTCTCCAAACAACATCACAAACAACGTCATATAGAAAATACAAAAAAAACGCATACAATTATGAGCTCATCTGAACTAATAGATTAGCTAATAAGGGAAAGCTAACCAAGAAAACAAAATGGTATCACATTACGTTCCTTCAAAATTCACGAACTATCCGAGGGCAAACACAGTGACTATATTAAAATATTTTTTTCAGATTATATCGTAGAAATTAATAACCACATTGGTCTCTTATTCAGCAGTTTGTTTTTTAATTTAATTATTTTCCAAATTGTAATAGCGTAACCATGGCAAACTGCATTGAACCTGTCCTGGCTGTTGCACACTTGCACCAACTGGAGAAAACGAGTCTGAGGAACGTAACTGGCAAGAGTAAACATTGCGAAATCTATTATGTAACTATTGATATTCATCCCAAAAGCAGCTGACTCTGTCAAAATCATGAAACAGTCCATTGAAGCCATTCTTGTTGCCCACTTCATCCATGAAATAAAGAAATACATATTTTTTCTTATTGGTGGCATGAAATTATTTCGAGGCGAAAATTGCAACCTGACAATGTAAATGCATAGAAAATTTGCTTTCGCTAGGAAAAACGAAAAATAGGACAGTGTTATGCCCGAAATCGTACAAAAGAAAACCTAACTTATTACTAGTAACAAAAACCAAAAATATCTGGCCGACACACAAAATTTTGGAAAAACTGAGCCAACTCAGAAACGTTTATCTCATGTAAAATTTAAATTAATCAAGTTTTCCTTTGTCGACAGCAGGCCACGTGCGATTCGTTTTTGGAAGGAAGGCTGTTTTCTAAATACAACAGTTAGAGGTGGTTCAACAGAATTTTTAATTTTCTAGAGGATAAATCGATAAAAATAGGCAAATTTCGCAAATGCAAACCTGAACAACGCCTTCAGCACAAAGAGAATCATGAGGCTGGATGTCAAATTTGAATTTACAATTGTCCGCAAACTCTTGATGATGTACAAATCTGCATGTGTGTAGCATGCGTAATCGACGTAGACACCATCAGTTGGTCCACCGAATGTTCCGCTGTTACTGCGGAATTCATAATATCAAGTTAAGGATATCTAGATGGATGACAACTGCCAGTCGCATAACATAGCAAAATTACAGTCAGTCATAGGTATTGCCGCATTTTTACCTTCCATAGTCATCACAGCATGATGACGAACTGACAAACGAGGATAACTTGTCAATTCCTATATAAATAAAAGCAAAATTAGATGTGCCGCTCTCAGCTCTATTAGTCATGCATACATTGATCTTGACGGTAAATTTCACCCGCACAATTTCTAAGCATTCTAGAAAACAGGTTTACATAATTTATCCAATTAAAGAATCTGTGATTACGCAAGTATTGAGGAGTAAACTTAAATGCAGTTTGCGATTTTTAGATAAACACCAATCCCATTTTTATTAATGAGTCGGAGAAAATCACAAATTACCGATGGTTACGGTCACTAGTGCATTTCGTCCGTCTATAGACATTGTTAGAGCACGACGGCAAATTGATTAACGGGGATCAAACTGCAATGAACCCCTTAAAGAAGACAAAATTAAGAATGCAGGTCTCTATTCGCATACATTTTTCTTGACTGATAATGTCATCTGTGTAATATCTGTGCTGTCAGAAAAACAAACTTCTTTCCGCTTTCCAAAGTTATTGAACTAAACAATTGTTATTTACGCAGTTGGTCATAAAAAAACAATTGAAACCACGTTTGCGAGCTTCAAATAGATGACAATACCATAGTAGAAATTGTTTTTAAAAAAGGCCCAGCTCTATCAAAGCATTTGTCCAATACCGCGTATTTGTTTATAAAGAGATACACAACGATTTAGCAAATTTCTGCGTTTTTCAAAAATCAAGGTTGGAGAATATACAATATATATATGCGATACCATTTATTTTAGACAAAACCAGCTGGCCTAAACATATAAATTTCTATCCAGCATGATATTATTTTAGACTGGCAACAAATCACACAACCCAGAAACAATATTATTGAATCATTACATACCAAAATCATTCAATAGGCCAGTACCAACACAAATTGAACCGGATTCGCAAAGATTTTAATTCAAATCCGCTCTACAGCCGGAATCATTGTCATAAAACACAGTGCGGGAAATTCCCAAAGTGGCCTGACTTTAATGCAATCTGCAAAGTATAATTTCCCCCCCGTAGACAATACAATACACATGGACAATGCGAAGCTACGAATAACATACGAGACATAAATTACTGCTTCACGAAATGCAAGTGAAAGTCTAGTCAAAACGCAGTTCATCGGCTTAAGAAAGACAAGATCTAATGCACCAATTTGTAATTAAATTTCATTGCCCATTACACGCACCTAGACACAATTACATGCTTACTTACAAATCAAAAGGCAATCACCAACAGACTGTCGTACGAATGCTGAAAATAGTTAACAGTAAACTTGTAAATCAGACTACCTTTTATTCACTTAATCAAATTAAACTCTAAAGTATATATAAATGAAAACTTGGAGTTTGTGTTGTTAAGCCTTCGGGAAATAAACTGCCCAAAATCTACAGAACACATACGCTTAATTATTCAACTTGTTTTCTTTTCTACGATAGATATTCTGTGAAGAAACAAGCATTATAAAGAAAGTATATGCGTGTATGCATATCTATATATTTATGCTTCATTTAACGTTCTACTTACACGATATAGCAAATGCAATATATTTTCACAAATACATAAATTAGGTGAATAGAAACGCAGGCCGATTTTTTTTGATAATGATAATCATGATCTTCACCGTGATGATAATTATGCATATGAAGATTATTATTATTATTATTATTATTATTATTATTATTATTATTATTATTATTATTATTATTATTATTATTATTATTATTATTTATTATTAGAAAGATGGTGGAACTTGTAACTATAAATATATATGGAAAGGATTATTTTTTTGAATATGATAAAGATTACAATTATGATCATGATAATGACGATGAAGAAGAGCATGGTTTCGTTGTTATTGATTACTCTAATGTTGTGGTCATTGATGATAGTACTGATGATATTTAAGACGATTATGATTATTTATATGATGATAATGATGATGATCATATCGATACTGATGACAATTAAATTGTATTATGTAGATTATGTATTTGATTACAATTATGATGATGATAATGACGACGACGATGATGATGATGATGATGATGATGATTATGGTGATGATGATGGTGATGATGATGATGATGATGATGGTGATGGTGATGATGATGATGATGATGATGATGATGATGGTGATGGTGATGATGATGATGATGATGATGATGATGATGATGATGATGATGATGATGATGATGATGATGATGATGATGGTGATGGTGATGGTGATGATGATGATGATGATGATGGTGATGGTGATGATGATGATGATAATGATGACAATGATGATGATGATGATGGTGATGGTGGTGATGGTGATGATGATGGTGATGATGATGATGATGGTGATGATGATGCGGATGCGGATGAGGATGAGAGAAGTAATGATGAATTTGATGATGGCATTTGTGGTTTTTATGATGCTATTATTGATTAGAATGATGTCTGTGCAGCTAGTCAGTTAAACAATATAAAAATGAATTTTCATTGGTTTCACATTGGTCAACAAATTACACCTTCCATGAAGTTGTATTTTCCACATTGATTTGAAAGCTCTGCGATTTCAGTAATATTTTTATATGGGCTAAAAAAGAAATAAATAGACTCATTCTCATCCATTGCGATTTACTCAGAAAATCTATCTAATGGACATTCAATAAAATAGCATACTTCCTGGTGAGGAGTTGAAATTGATTATCCGTGCACTGTGATAAAACACGGAGAACAAATATCAGGCGAGTATGTTTATTGCCTAATTGAATTTCCTAAATTAAAAATGAAGCTGATAAAGTGAGATATACTAGCATTTACAAAGATAACAACGTGTTTTTTTCTGATCGATGACAAAATGCATACGTAAAATATATTTGTAAATAAATTTACTGAAAATCTTGATTTTATTTCTAGATTAAATAAGCAAATAGCCTGGTTTTCAATTATAAAAATAAAATTATTGTATACAGCATCGTACTGTGATAAATTATTAAACTATAATATTTATGCTTAAGGATAATAAAATGTAGATTTTAGGTATTTAAAATAATAAACGTAATGTGCGAAAATTCAAAAGAAACAGTTAAGGAATATATGAAGAGTTACAGACGTTGAACAAAGCCTCTTTACGTTACATTACTAATAAATTGTTATTTTAACATGCGTCTTTTTAGAATTTCCAGTGCTTTTGGTATATTTCCTGTTAAACTATTCAATTTTAGTCCCACATTGTAATAAATTGTCATAATCTAGTCCAGATATATCATTACTTATTACCTTTTGAAATAAATGAGTTTTGTTCCTACACGAAACGGTTATATTCTACTTAATATGGTTTCATTAACAGTTGTACAAACTATTACACAATAACGTCCACGTGTCATTACAGATAGAAACGACTATAGTTTTAACCTTCAAGCCGGAGTAGTTCGTTTCCAATTGTGTAGACATGAGCAAACGTTTTGTTTAATTTGCTTTGCGTATTAGTCTCGAGTTCACGACGACAGCTTACGTCCAAGCGAAACGCTTTTATGTATGTACAACTTTTCATAACAACAGAATTATAAAATGCTAGCGTGGACTAAACGTCATGTTTAAATCAGCCGTTAGTTAGCCAGCAATTAGTTACGACATGTAAGACTAAATAGACTTACAAAATTCTGCATTAACAGCCTTCACAAAACTAATGCCGTGTTTGCCTGCAATTCAGAAGTAGATACCGACAATCCATCCCAAGACAACTTAAGTTAATTCATCGTGATACGCTGGATAAACTTAACGAGACAAATTATAAATTCACCGAATCTGCTTCATTGTGTAGCATCATATTAACAGCTGATTTTAAATCCTTGTTTTGCCAATAGGCTAAATAATAAATAATAATCATACTCATCACATAAAAAACCAATCACTATCTTCCTAATTTATCCAACTTGGGAATTGTTCTATTCACGCTTTAAAAGACTGCTAAAAAAACAAACTTAGTTAGTAAGCAATCACCAGTTTCCATATGCATATATTTATCGTAAATTTGGATTTACATGTGAACACCAAAGTATGGCGGCTCGACTCAAACTTTTTTTCGAAATATAATACGATATTAAATTTTAAAAATAATAACTAAAATTCCCCCTAATGATATAGTTTTCCAATATGTAATTCAACTAATCCTTTTAATTACGATTGATAATATTTATTAATCAAAAAATAAATTTAATTTCTCCATTGGCACAACAAAAAAACTATTGGCAGTTACACGAGCTCTCGCTTTTGGATCCCCGGGCGTTCGTGTTGTGATTATAATCATAGAACTTCATAACTTGTCATTAAACGAGACTGTCGGCAACTTTGTTGTATTGTGCAAATTGTTAAATAAAACAAGATTGGTGTTTAAATCAAAAGTTTTTTTTGTGAAACTGGATTGATTGAAATTACATGATCTGCGCCTTGACTAACGCAGTTGTTCTATTTCAAGACGTTCTCTTTCTTCAGTAAAATATTTCGGATACCTTTATCCGCAGCCTTCTTCAATTGGTTCATTTACGTCAGGTTTACAAAAACAAGTGCGGTATTTTCCTCTGGCTATAATAATTATATTTCACACTGTTCTTTCACTCGAGAGTCGCGTTTCGCATATGTGTGTATTTCCGTAACTGTTACGTTCATCTAAGTGAGACTAGAGAGACTGATTTAGAATTAACTATTTGCATGCCTTAGACTATTTGTTTTATACATTCCATGCAAAATGACGTAACTGAAATTGTCCTCACATTTTCTGGTGGGGAAAGACCAATATTTCAGAAAAACTCGTCGTCAGCACGTGTTAAATTTAAATTCAAACCACTCGCGTAGTAACCAGGATAGACTGTTTAATAACAGTTATTTACAAAACATTAAATAGGTGCACGTCACGCATACAGCCTATCTAGTCTCACTTAGATGCACATAACAGCTACGGAAATGCACACACGCACAAATGTGACACGCGACTATGAAGTGACAGATCAGTCTGAAGTATAAATATTATAGCCAGAGGAAATACTGCGCTTGCTTCATTAATTTTTTGTTTGAAAACTGGTGAAGATGGACCAACTGAAGAAGGCTGCCGATAATGGTAGCCGACATATTTCGCTGACGAAAGAAAACTTCTGGATAAAGATTATCGATTTTTGCTAGCTTACAAACATAACTTTGCAGCTTGTTAACACCAATGCTCAAATCAATAATCGATTACTTGTAGAAATTGGAAAAACATTGTGGGTTATTGCATATTTATTTTACAACCAATATTTCCATTCAAGTTCAGTGCATGCAAGATAAGTAAGTGTTACAGCCACATATCGAAATGTCCATAACTTTTATAACTCAATTACGATCTGATTTTCACGATTCACTTTGCCGCCGTGCTCTAGTGATGAGCATGGACTATCGGTCGGTAAGCGTAATTACCGGGGACTGACAATAGCATTGCTATGTGGTTCTATTGGTTACAAAATGCATATTTTTTTTATCGCATGCTTGTAAAGCTTGGGTATTTGATTAAATTTTTATTCGCGCAATCAGTTAATATTTTAAGTGCATTCGGCGCCAACCATTACGTGTGTAGGTTAATGTGCAGACAACCCTTCTTTAGTAATCAGTGGACAAGGTAAAAAAAATAGTTGAACGCGCCAATACATTATCAAATGCAGAGCATTTAGATGCAATTTTCAATAATTTTCAACGTAGTACATACAAAGCGTATTAATTGTGAACAACATTAACCACAGAGATTCCATCGTAAATAAGACTAGCCTGCTAAAATATATGAGATTACTAAATTTAAGCGAATTTTGAGAAGACACGTTGGACCAACTGACGTGATCGCACGGCTTATATGCAATTGTACGTGAGCCAATCATATTGAGTACATTGGCCTTTACAGATAACATTTAATCAATTTCTATAAATAAATCGCTAAGCCTCGAGGTTTGATTTTAAAAAGTACTTTTCGATTCAAACTTTTACAATTCTAAATATATCGGCAATTTAAAGGTATAAGTGTAAAATATGAGATGAAGTATACGTGTTACAAAATTCCGTATAGTGGCAAATTTATTAAATTTAATTTTTTTAACATTATAAAATTATTATGCAAGTTGTTCGTTATTATAACTGCCTTCGTCTCTTGCACGTTAGAAGAACAGTTTCAGTTTCTACTTTCATCAATAAAAACGGGGCGCTAAAACCGACAAATATTGTTCAGTTTGGATTTTGCCTCCTTTATTTCAGATTATCAACGTTTTTTACCAGCCATACTGATATAACACAATCTTTTTAATTTGACAGCCAAAATAATACACGACAACTCTTTATTTTAATTTTAAATTCGAAAGTTGCAGTAAGAACTGTTGTATTTTGATACGCCTTATAGGAATTAAGAAGTAAAATCCCGGAAGTAAATAAAAAATTTCTGCAAGCTGAAATCTTGCTTTTAATCCGGATATTCTTACACTTACTGACGCTTATTACAACTGAATGCGATATAAGTGTTCATGACAAGAATGAAATTATGATTTTAATCAATTTCATCGATGTGCATGCAGAGAAGATATTGTTTGCTGTGGTTTGCTGTTGGTTGCGTAGAAGTTAATGGCCTTTCTTTAATCCACATTCGCAAAGTGAAGTTAACACAAAACATGTTTGAACAACCAAGTCGTAAAGCATATAAATATTACTGTCAGTTATATGTATTGACTCGATAAAAAAACAGCTATGGTCATCAAAAAACGAGGAATGAATATATCACTCTCAATTGTAGTAGTCTCGCTAAATTTTACCTGACTAGGCATGTCGGCTACGCAATCTCTATGAAGTCTTTACAGCTAAAGCCACATGCACAAATAATTAATCAATAATTGCGCGGTTAATACTGGCAATTTTTTCAAGGCCGCTGGAAGCCTCGAGAAAAATACTTATCTTGTTATATTTAAATTTTTGTGCATAACACCACAAATAACCGCATTCGTACGGGTTGACGCATTTCGTCCTTATATGGCTTTTATCAGAGTTACACGGTAAACTACAGAAAGAGAATAAGACCTTATTACAGACATAAGGAGAGGAATATCGGGTATGCCGGATTCATTGCTAGTAAACATACATTCATGGTACCTGTCTAGTAAAATCAGTTGCATAGACATACATATTAACGATCAAAATAAAATATGTCATTTTTTAAATAAATATATATCATTGCAGTCTGATTTGTGCAAGTAAGTTTGCTGACGTGATACAATTATGACCATTGAAGATAGAAACCTATATTTACGCACGACTGTTGGAATAAAATAAGATTCCTGCTTATTGAAAATTTTTAATAGAAATTTCCTTTAGTGATATGAAACTATTTGTAAAAGGTATCGTGGTGTAAAACATTATATATGCTATCTTGAAAACCAATTTTGAGGAAAACGGGTTCAGTGCAAGTATTTTCAACTTCTCAATTAAAATTACGTTATATTATGATCGTTCAATTTTGAAGAACGATGATGCTCAAATCCCATTACAACTTGTGTAAATTATTTCATTTTAATGGAAGATTATATTGAAAAATGAAGAACAAAATAATTATAAAATAGGTATACAGTACACAGCAAAAAAGGCCACTTTCATTTCACCATAATTCTGCTTGACTATAATATTTGATACGTTATACGATCAATTTTTGAAAGTAAAAAGGATTAAGTTAGACTAAATACATATATAATTCAACAGCAAAAATAAAGCAGAATAAAAACATTCTGAAACATGGAACGCACACAAATGCATGCACAATTTGGCAATATATATTTAAATGATGTATAGAATTAATTAATTTGTTGCGCGAAAAAAAGTGAAAAAGGTATATAACGGTTTCCGCTGTGTTTAAAAATTTTTGTGTATTTTGCATCGGAAGACACCTTCAAATACACCAGTTTTGGACTTCGATTTTTAAAAGCAATACGTTAATTTTTTGGAGAAACGCTAATGTTCATTGCAGATGTATTTAATTATCGGCCTGTTCAGCCTAAATAGCCGGCTGGTCAACTATGGAATATACTCAAATAAGCAATTCCGAACTATTCTATTTTAGCGAGCTTATTACTTATATTTATGCCTTGTAAGTGTTTTGATTTGTATTAGACAACAAAGCATTTACAGCTATTTTATTTCTTCAAGTATATGTTTTAGATAGTCCATCCCCTTTAAAAGGTATACTGGCATATAACACTTTTAGTATCGGCATGACTGCGTTACTCTTCTGTCGTTACTTATATTTCTTGTTTGGTCCAACAGAAATTTTGGATTACTTGTTTTCTAAAAGAATAGCTCTAAGCAGCGTAGGTTCTTGGCAATGAAAATATTTCGAACAGATCTTCTTTAATCAGTAAGCTAAATTTCTTAGCAAATTTTTCTATTGGAGAATTGACGTTGCATACACTATTTAGTCAATGTCTACTTTCAATATAGTTTACTTTTTTGACTACCTATTGCAATGTCAAGCTTTGAGACCAAGAAAGCTCCAACGGCTCTTTGTCGGGTTATTATGACCAAAGAGAGTTTCCATGTAGATGTGCATGAATTAATTTGAAGAATTATCAATAGAATGCAGAAAGCAACAGGCGGGCTTCAGAGTTTAATATTAAAAATGAAAAATTATTATGTTATTTATTTTACTTAATCTATAAAATAGTTTTTTAAATAAATATTTGTAAATGAATATTAGCACATATTTATAAGTAAATAAGAGTTACCTGGTTACCAAATAATATGTATTTAATTAACTACCATATTAAATAAATTTTGGGAAATTCAAGCAAATTCGCACAACAAAAAAACTCACATGGGTCACATGTTAATGGTTTCCGAGCTCAGATCCCACCCTACAAAACAATGCCGGGGTTTAAAAGAGCATTGGTTGCGCAGGTTCGAGCCCTGTCCGCGGCAAATTCTGGCCAGTACATGATGATATCCCAAAAGGACGAAAGCGGTCTACTGGAGGAATTGCCTTTCCACACTATACACTTCTTAGTTTATACTGACATATGTAAGTAATTAATGGGTCAGGTGCTTATATCAAGATCGCAACCTTAATTGTAATAAATGCCAGGGTTTCCACTTGTATCGAACACTTAAGTTTGCCAAAATTTAATCCTCTGTTTGTAACTCTGGATGCA
Source organism: Eudiplozoon nipponicum (assembly GCA_029291075.1). NCBI lineage: Eukaryota > Metazoa > Platyhelminthes > Monogenea > Mazocraeidea > Diplozoidae > Eudiplozoon > Eudiplozoon nipponicum. Next base: position 40,735 of record JAQBSW010005460.1, on the reverse strand, counting down.
GTCATTTTTAGGCAGCAACTCTATCTATCACCAAACAAATATGGATAGCCAAAGTGCTTCTCAAATAAAAAAATTCAACTGCTGAGCATTGCGGCTTCGGAAGAGGATCTGAACAACAACCTTACTATGGTATGCTAGAAAAAAGATAACTGGTACAATTTGGTTCAATTAACGATTTCAATTATAAGTAAATCTTTGGAAATCTTTTTCTGGTTGCCTGTGGTTATACAATTGGATGCCAGACCAAATGTTTGTTATTGTCCGTTATTTAGTGGCTCAAAATGCACGATCTACGAAAGAAAAGTTTTCGGGTATCTGGCGTGCCGATATTGCCTGTGGTTGAATGGAGTGCAAACTTAGTAATATTTAAAATATTTCTTTTATTCTGAGGAATGCACTAGTCATCTTTTTAAACTTTGATTTTATTAGAAATTGGATTAAGAACATAGATTGCTAGAATAAACTCATATGTCGAAGGAGCGCGAAGAGTGCGCGTTGCGTACGGTCGAAATGAAGCACTCATGTTCTGGGCAAGACACGTCGGTTAATGGGATGGTGAAAACAAATTGAACTCAGTGCGGTCGATAGTTTCAGAATGCGGCCACAGTTATCTGACGCTTACGAACCATATATAATGAGTTTACTATGCTAATTCTGAAAAAAACACAACAGCTAATAGTAGCGACCGATATGCTGGAACCATCCTCGTCTTTATTTTGAGTTTTTTTTATTATATTTATGTAAAAAAACAGATAGTGTGCTGGGTCCTGTGCTAGACTTTATGCAAATTAAAATTACAGGATCCTTATCCCATTAAAGCTACCGAATGTGAGTTTGTTGGCCGAGCTACAGCACAATTAGGGCTTTAAAAAAATGGCGTCCTGTCCGAGGACTGATAGGATCATAAGAGCAAACTAAATCAAAGTGATACAGTTTATTCATTCATGCAAACATTTTGAATCATTTTTGTTAAAATCTAGGCAAATTATTTGCAAAAACCTAACTACACGATAAGCTAAACTACGCGTTGAGTATACATGGACTTCCTTATTGAGGAATGATTTTTTTAAATGCATTATATATGTTGAAATTCGTGAATGTCATGAAATATTTACTGGAGAGTAATTCAAATTGCCTAAATTATGCGAAATTTAGACGCCCTTCTACTTTTAGCATATCATCTGAATTAAGAATTTCGGCAAATTTGCTTCTCGTGCATAAACCTTTGCTTATTCGTTTTTTTTTTGCACAGTATTTGCCGGATGTGCTTATTTTTGATGACCGTACAGCTTGGGCTTTTCAGGAAGCCCATATTCTTTTCTTGCTTCGAGATCCATTAGTTTCTTACCTGCACTGACTTCCACCTCAAATATTTCTTTCCTCACCTATATCTGATATTACATTTTATGGCTTTTGTGCATATTGAATTTATTGGGATTTTAATATGGGTTCTGCTTTCGATATTTGCATATTATAAAATGTGATAACTGATAACGGTCAAGGACCCAGTGTATAAATCTGCCGCAGTAATAGGTATTCAGAAATGGTTGAAATTCTCAATTCGGTGAACTTTAGCATACATTGAAATCCATCGTGTTGGTATCATGTACCGACTGGGCAACATTAGTGTAACAACCATGTTCCTCTTCGGCAACCATAAGGCTGGTATCGGGTACTAACATAATTGCTACAGAGCTGGTACACTTTATTGACATGGTATATCTATTATTTGGAGTGAGTTATCTTTGAAGTCGAATTGTTGGTATTTATATGAATTTCGCTTCACTACTGCAAGTTTACACATTAGTATAGGAGATTTTTCGTCCTATTTTCTCGAATTCCCCACCAAAAAATATATAGTTGGTAAAGTTCGTAATACCGGCTCCTATCGATGCGTCGTCAGTAACCACGAAACGAATGTGCACAAGATTATACTTTCAGTTTATGCTTTCTTTGGTTTAGGCTTATAGTCATATTTGAACTAATTCGATTCTAGGAGCGCAACACCTCATACAAAATAACAACAACAAAAATTGTCTAATTCTCATACTTTGTTGAAAACGTGTTTTAACAATCCAAGAGTGTTCACGCTATTAAATAATTAGTTCTTCCTCCATATTTACTATTACTTTGGTCCTTACAGCTATGAAGAGACAACGGAAATTATAATGATAATATATAAGAACGGTATGAGAAGGAAAACGGCTCTTGTTTGTTTAACCCATTTGAATAGTTCTATTAATTTTTTAAAGTCAGTATTTCAAGAGGGTGACCAGTTAGTCTACTATGAAGTTCGCATTCTAAGGCATAAATACGATAATTGGCGACGCCTACTTCAGTGATCTCGACACAGCAAATAGAACCCTAACTCTATTTACTTGCTAATTCTTTTCGCATTATAAGATTAGAATTTTTCTCGTGGGATACTTATAAATTAATTTTTTTTTAATTTTGGTGCTACTCTACTTCTTTTAAATGAAAAAAGATATTGTAGAGCAGATGGAGCAGTCTGTAATACTTCTCAAAGGACGAAATAGAAGAAACAATTGATAAGTTCATGTGCAAACACCAATTTTAAGGCATGTAGGCAAATAAGTAAATAAATTGCAGATAAGTATAAACAAACTTTGCGAATTATTGCCTTATTAGGCATGGGATTTTATCAAACTGGATATCTTTCATTAGGATTCATAAAAAATTTTGAAAGTTTATACAAATATGCAAATAATTATGAATGGGACAATTATAATAATGAATGCCTATAGTATAAAAAAGTATCTATAATCATGAATACGCCGTTAATAAATTACTAAAGTAGCTTTTATTTGGAAATTGGCATTAATTTCTCATTAAAGCCGATATTCGGTTTCGTAGGCCGACACAATACTTCAAAATATGCGCCATCAATATATTACGAATAAGAACAATGAAAATGAAGTCTGCGATAAGTGCCACAATAGAAGTAAAAGTCACTAACTCTATAAAATAATAGTAAAGCGAACTATTTTAACTTTAGTCGCGATATCTCTACCTGTGAGTAGCCTTAAGCACAGTCATAACCAGCCAAGTAAGAAACTTTTTAGGCATTTTCACGAAAAATAAATTATTTGAATAACCTAATAAACACCTTTTAATTAGCCTGAAGTATTCTTACTGAGGATTATTGCTTTGTAATAATTATTGAAGAAGTTGTCGTCATTGATTACCTAAAATAGACTCGAATACATTGTACTGGATAGAAAGTGTTGTCTGAACAATTGCTTTGTAATCAGGAATAATAACATTTTTTTTAGCTAAGGACACATTCATATAAATAATAAAATTCAACAATTCTGTTGCGTGACTGGTTAGATACAATGGAAGTTGAGTGAAATTAAATCTCGCAAACATTATAAAAGTGTTTTGTCACCAGTTGCGCAATCAATGACTGCTTAAATGTATAAGAGACTATTAGGGGATGAGAGCGCATGTCTAATTTTGCTTTCCATATATATGGACTGCGATTTTCACCTTGCCAGACAGTTTGGCATCGTGCTCAGATGATGATCATGGAAGGTAGAAAAGGGACAGTACGTGTTAGTAATGATTGTATTACTTTTTTGTGCCACGACTGATTAAATACTGTGGTTTGGTGTTTACTTCTAGTTGGCAAAGTTGATTTAAATAATCGTTACCATCACCAGCGCAATCAATGATTGTTTAATTGTATTACCTACTTACATGTGGCGAAAGCTACAAAAATTTAATGTTCTTGAATGCATAGAAATTGTGCAGTCGACATTTGCAGAAAAGTGTAATGTTTGCGAGAAAACTCGAGGTGAGAACAACAATCCTTTCTTTTCTTTTCATATATGTGCATTTTGATTTGACCATCAATACTCACATTTCCATCACGCTTTGATGATGATCATAGATGAAATAATGCGCCAGAACCTGTTAAATTATGCGATATTTAAATGAAACAACATTTAATAATATAACATTTTTCCAAACAAGATTTTTTAAACGATCCGTTTTTTGTTCTCAGTGCTGTCCTTTTTGTTGTGGATTTGACCGCATTTTTCTTGTGCGGGACAATTGATAGCACTCATAGGTCCATTTTCAGATGATGCAAATTTTGGCCCATCAATTGAGGCCAAAAATTGCATCATCTGAAAATGGACCTATGAGTGCTATCAATTGTCCCGCACAAGAAAAATGCGGTCAAATCCACAAGATTTTTTAAATTTTATTCAGCGCACGAGTAATCAATGATTGGTCTATTCTATAACTCATTTACATGTTAACAATCATTAAACGCGCTTGTTGGTGAGAGCAGTTGTTCAAATTTCAGTTTCATTGCATGAACATGTGATAATGAATTTTGAATCAAAACGTATCGATAATTTATTAAAAAAACATTGATTGCATGGTTGGTGGTAACAACTTTTTAAATCGAGTTTGAAAGCTTGAATTAAACACCAATCATATTGTATTTAAACAGTCATCTTACAAAGTTTTGTTAAACACATTGATATTGTTGTTTTATTCAAGCTCCCGAGCTAGATTTGAAGAATATTGAGAAGTTTCTTTTATGCTAAATTTGGATTGGATATTTGTTCTTGTTGAAATGAAATACTTTTTATGAAATTAAAAATTTGTAGTGAATAATTAAATGTATTTTTATGTGTTTGCCGCTGTCAAAGAATTCGCTATAAAATTGGATAAACATAATTTTAAATTATTGCTAAACCCTTATAATAAATCAAATTGAAAGCATAGTTTTATTATAATTTAAACCTTATAATTGTGAAGATAAACAATATGCACACCGCTAGAAACGTTTGCACTGCCAACGCTAATCTAATTTAGTTTAAAATGCTTAATATTTTAAAAGTAATTTACAAAATATCACTTCGCATTTAAGCCTTCAGGTAATTTCCAAATATCATAATATTCTCTCACTAACACTAATATTATATGATATATTCATTTTCCCATGTGACCTTTTTTCAAGCTCGATAACGTAGATGATATGTTTTGCAACGTTTTAAAGGTGAAAGAAATTTAAACAACTCATTATTGAATTATTCTTTGAATTTTAATGAGCTAACTTTCGTAGTTCTTTGAATGCTTAATAAGTTGAGTTCACATAAGCATTTGCCACTATAAAAAATTCAAATATGGAGCCGCGTATAACATGTCTTTGAGAACGACCTGCAATGATAGTAATGAATATAATATTTCACTTCTATTAAAGGAGAAATCTATATTAAATACAAAATTTCTGTCTGATTATTGAACTCATTATAATTATATGACTGAAAGCAATTCCCAGTAAATAGGGCACATTAATCGCAGGGAGACCTTTGGCCTGGCAAACTAATGTACGAAATTTAATGTTTTGAGAGATATTCATAGCAGGGAAATTTGTGTACAGTTCCATATCATGGGGAAAGGACGACTGACAATTTCTTCCAAATTTCACAAGCAATAGTAATTGGCAAATCTAAAATCCAAACGCCAAGTTCTCCAAAAACTGCACCAGCATCGAAACGCAAATCGGTGGACACGCGCAGCTAGGAGCTGGAGACCAGTACGGGTCAATCGCCTCCGTGCCTGTTTGCGGGAATTTCATCACTTACCACGACCAGGTATAGTTTGCTAACAAAAATTAATTTCAGACACGAGCGCGACCATTTGATGAAATCAATTTCATCTAGAGGATTTTGTCACCGTATAGGTATTTACATTGTAATCAATGTGTAGTACAAATTTAATTTCTCCAAATAGAATAGAAATATTTTTTAATCTAACGCTTAAATATGCTAATTAGTTGTTCGTTGCTTTTCTTTAGACTAATATGTCTTCTTAGACATAAAAAAGAAAAATATAAATTCGCCTGCAGACAAAACTTTTTTTCTATTTTTAAGTGTTTCTGAAAGAATTAAAAATTTGATTTCAACTTATTTAAAATGTTTAATCTCGAGATAAAAAATTCATATGTTAAGCTCCTTCTCAATAGGTAATTCGTTTTATCCGAGTTGCACAAACAGTTCACATAGTGGTGTGTGTTTCGATAAATTAATAATGCTAAATGTTTTAAACATCCCACTAAAATGGTGTACTCCATTGCAGTTATAAAAATCAAGACCTTTATGACTTAATTTTACAAATTCATTCAATTTAAGAGCAATTTATTTTGTTATTTACTAAATAGCAGAGAATCCATTAGTAGGTTAATTAGTTCATAAAACTGAGCAAGGCAAATTCGATTGCGGACGGAGCGAATTTCAAGTTTCGAAATGATTTTGTTTCCAACGATAACTATAGGTAAATTCGTTAATGGTATATTGCCTCACGCAAAAATTTGTTTGAATTATAAATGATATTGTAAATTCCGTGCGACTTCACAAATAAGTAAAAAAAGCCGTAGATAATGAGAGACAGTTAGTGTTGGTGGCCCATATCAGGACCGGAATTACATTCTCCGAAAAATGCCGAGAAAGCTAAGGGATGTTACAGTGTCTGTAAACACTTCTAGACACTTGTTTAATGCTCTGTCTGATTGGCTGATGTTCCTTCGTGTGGATGCACCGGAAATACGTAGTTGTCGAAACCAGAGAGGTGAGTTGCTGCTCGAAGGCTCAGAATTGTCTTGCTGAAGGACTGCGGCAACATCGTGGTGGCTGGCACACGTAGAAGTCCGATTAATTATCGGTTAAGTATCGTTTAAGTATGACTAGTTGTGCAGCAACGAGAAGATTGGCGTGACTGAAGTCTAAGTGACGAGATGACACAGCGTGGTAAACGCAAGTCCAGAAGTCAGCGTAGGTAGACAGTCAAGTAGAGAGAGCGACAGCAATCACACGTAGCGAGCAGAGCAGAAGTGTCAAGTGTGTGGCGTGGTAATTTCATCGTGCTTATATACATAGGCAGGCGCAAGGTCGCACGCCATTGGTCAATGGCAATTTCGCTTGTTTTAATTGGTACAGCGTATTGAAATTTGAATTTCATTTTGGCAATATGTCGGCGAGTTAATCTGAGCCGTTACAATATCAAATACCATTGCAAGCAAACCTAATAATCTTTCTTTGTATAGTGCCCAATTCTTCAATTATTTGAACACACCACACATGATCTGAACAAAATGCACAAAAAAATATTTAGATCTTTCATCTGCTAATATTTAGTGAAGCAAAGAAACACGTTTAAAAAGTAACCTCAACGATTTAAGCAAGTTAACAAAAAATGTTCGTAAAAACGTCATAACCGACACAATTATAATGCCTTGAAACTGCAAAACTAGAAAATTGTTGAAAACCACAATCGACTCAAACCGAGTTGTTACCACCGTAGAACATATGGAAATTAATAAACAATTTCCTATGAGAGGAAGGAAAGTTAAAATTCGTTATCGGTATAGCCCAGAGAGCGAAATGTTGGATAAAACACAATCCATCAATTGAAGATTAAAAATATCTAAAGCGATACATACTTTAACGAAGAGAATTACACCACCCCTCTAGCTGATACACAAACCAATATTTAATAAGCGTGATAAACATCTAATGGAGGATTCAAATAAAATTACATTATAATTGAATGAGTTCAGTTACCCGTAATAAAACAAATAAAAATCATTGTAAACTGTAACTGATGAGCTCATTTTGGCTGTTAATTATTTATGATAAAGTAATTTTAACCAAGTCAATTTATGCAATGGATTTCCTTTAAATGTAACTTAACGTATGTTTACAATCTACGGCAATGCTATTGAAACATTTTAGAGTGAATAGAGTACAGATGTTACGGTCTGTTATTAGCATAAATGGAAGCACCGTTATGACCAGACACGCAATATTCTGTAAGGCATAAACGGCTAATATTCTTTATAATATCAAAATGGGCAGTCTACATAACTACTCAGGTTGTTTCTAACAATTTGCACGGAATAAAGCACAATATGCTTGTAAAAGGTTTAATATCTATGCCTTATGTATAAAATCTCATACGAAACTATTTATGTAAGAATCACTTTTTATGCGTTTACACTTTTACCAATCATGTTTTTTAACATCCTATTATCTTGAATATCAGTTTTTGATATACTAGGCACTACATCTGCTAAAGTAGCTCTCTAGCATTATTTAGCATATCTGTTTCTGTGGTGAATAATTGAGTTGCGAATTTGTTAAACCAAATACTCCTTAATATTGAATTATCTTCTTTTAATGAATTTTGCAATAATTTACAAATTTGCATATTAGTTCAATAATGACAAGAATTTTCAACGAAAGACAAAAAGAACGGAAAGTATAATCTCGTGCACATCCGTTTCTTGCTTATAAGTAACTCATCCGTGGGGGATGAAATTACGCCCTTTACCCAATATATATTTTGTTGAGGAATCTGGAAAAATAAGACGAAACGAATGTTCACTAGATTATAATTTCCGTCCATGCTGTATTTGGTATATCCCTCTGGGCATACTTTAACTAATTTGTTAATTTGTTTGCAACACCTAATACACAACCATTAAATATATTCTAAATAATGCTTTAATCTAATATTCTAATTATTTGCAACAAATTAAATCAGGCAAATAATCAGAAACATTTTGATATACCATGAAATTATGAACATTTTATTGTAAAACTCTCCATGAATTGCACATAGTTGTGGGCAATGATTAGGTATTTTTTTTATTTCCTAAAACCGTGAATGTGTAAGCAGAAATGCGCAAACAATGAAAACTTTACAAGTCTCGAAATTTAAATTGTAATTTCAGTTTGAATTGGAAAATTCATGTAGAATTTCATTTGTATAAAATAGTAAATCATTTTATACGTCGTTTTTCTGTTAATAGGAGATAATGCTATAAGCCAATCAAAGATTCGGTATAGATATTTTTTTATGCGAGACTACTAGAGGTAAGAGCCGCCTATCTAAATTTGATTTCCATATATATTCAATGCGGTTTGATCCTCGCTAGTCAGTTTGCCGTCGTACTCTGATGATGATCATGGAAGGTCGAAACGCGCCAGTGCGTTGCGGCTGGCGGTAGTTTTGTTATGTTGTTCCACGACTGGTTAAATACAATGGGATTGGTGTTTACTTCAAGCTCGCAAACTTCATTTAAAGAATTGTTACCACCAACCGCGCAATCAATTATTGTTTTATTAGATATAATTTGTCATTTTTCCATATTGTATCATCTCCCAAATCATTGCAATAAATTAAAATATTAGTACATATAACTTCGTGATTTAATAACAAACGGAAAATGCTGATAAACATTTGTGGTTGTATATTTTATTTTTAACTATCGTTAGAGCAAAAAGGGGTAAATTATTCATTTAAAATTTCGTCAAATAACAAAATTTAACCTTTGCATGGTCACATTTTAAAATGTATCACGTGTTGGTTAACTCAGCGCATATTATCAGCAAAAGTCAGGACATTTTATGAAATCGAACGTGTAAAAACTTTCCGAAGTATGCAATTGTTTTTCTTCAATTTACACTTGGAGGTGTGTCTTCGAGTGTGATTTTTAAATAAGATAAATTCATATAATCAAGTGTAAATTGTTGTATACAATCACACGCACATTATAGAATTCTACAGGCAGTCACTCGAACTGATGCGTTTCGGTTTTTTGTGGCAATCACGATAACACGACTGATATCATCGCTTACCATTGTGGTTTGATTGCCTTTAGTCTGTTTTCTGCTGTGCTCCACTGCTCCCGTATAAGTATAACATACGGTAGTTCACCGCGCTCTATGCCAGTTTAGATACAACGAGATTGGTGCTTATCCTAACTCGCACAATTAATGTAGATAACTGCAATCACCATCTGTGATTAGTCAAATTAGATGAATGGATGGCTATCCATATTTTTATGCCAAAGTTACTAGTTTATTGTTCAAAAAAGGTTTCTTTTAATTTTTATTTAGTAGAATCATTGCCGAGTTTGATATATATTCTTCCTGTGTTCTCCTTAATAGTAAATAACTTTACAGATAGTTATTTCAGACAACGTTAATACATAGAAAAAAGACAGGAAAAAGCTCTCGTCTAACCGATTAATTTTGAGAAAACATCACTCTGTTCTCATAAAAAGACATGATAGAAGGAATTCATTACCTGGTGTCCACATTAGATATTTAAAAATTATTTACAATAACTTCATCTTATCATTTAATAAATAGGAATACCAGATATTTCCGTTTATAAGGAAGCTTCTTTTCTCAAAGGGCATTATATTTAGCGAACAAATTTTACAGAATAAAACCTGTCATATGCTATTCAAATAATACTAAATAATATTCATGGGGTATTTTTTATGAATTTAGATGAAATTATTTTAAAACTTTGAAAGCATTAACGTTAGACATCATATTTAATATTCAAGCATTGACATAATTCAATAATTGACGAAACGAAGTTACCAAGTAAAAAATTATGAGGTAATCGACAAGTTTGCTAAAATTGTTGTTTTATTAGTAAAAATTTGTGGCGAAGTGACCATTGTGAGGGAAATTAAAGTGAGTATATATCATTGTTAGTTATTAATCAAATTTAATGAAATGTTGTACTTCTTAGAACAGTGGTCTCGTTAAGAAAATTAATATAAACCTCAGGAGTTAGTTTAAAAAAAAAAGACTTAGCTCATGCCAAAATTTGATAACATGTAATTTAAGTTTATCATCAATTCATTGCGACTCACTTCTGTTTCGAAGAAATGGTACATTTTTTAATTGTATTATAACATTAGACATAATCGAAATTGAAGCTAAGTTTTATTAATTTCGTAACACATTAAAATATTTACAAAACTATTTTTGACTGGATAGACATTTATTACTAAACGATATATGGCATTTTATTCGAGCGAAAAATCGGAAATGCTTGTAGAATAAAAATGAATTGATTTACAATTTAGGAAAATTTAACCTTTGAGCAGTATAAGATTTTGTCAGGTTTCTGTGCCATCAACACTCGGTATCCATTCTTCATAAATTTTCAAAGAAAGCTTATTTTAAATGATGAGTAACATTTTAATGAAAAGATGTAATCATAACATTTCCATTTTCTTCTATTACTGACAAACGATGCCCAGGTTAAAATATGCAGACATATCTTGACTCAGTTCATTCTAATTGAGGAGAATTTATGGTTCAAAATGGAATACATCAAACACCATTTTTAGTATGTTTACTTTGTTCCTTGACATCGCATAAATACCATAATTTTAGGCTATCATTTATTATATTTTCAGCAAAACAAAATACTCATTAATCGCTATTTAAAATTTAAAAGATTAGATATTGGTTTAACATATTACTTGAATCCAAAACATTGTGAATAGGATAAATGTCTGCTGTCCATTTACTGTATTCCATCGAAGACGCCGTTTGGATAATTGATTATTAAATTGATATGCATCATTTAAAACTCGCAACACATTTATCGTCTGTCTGTTCTTCGAATTTTTGCGATTGGCTAGATAAAATGTTTAATTTGTTTATGGTGCAAATCCTCAGATTTTACTTTAAAATTTTTTGCATAAGAGAAATTGGTCGTTGTGTGTTTGAAGAAAGCTAAATTTTAATATTTTATCTTAACGTAATTTATGCATATTTCAATCTTTAAATTAATATATATTGGTTTGATTCTCTATGTTTTATCGGCAGTGGTTGATACGCTTCCTTTGGAAACTGTATAATAAGAACTACTCCCGCCTAGTTTTAGCCCATTTGTTTCAAAATAAACGTGTAAGATATACTGCAAACATACGTCTAAATATGTTCAGACGACCTTTACCCACGAAATGTTTGGTCAATAATGTGGGATTGTTGGACGACATAATCTCCAATAAGGAAGTGTAATCAAAATAACTTCTGAAGAAATGCTACTTCCGCAAATCCTTCCATTGTACATTTGATTTGTGTCAGTTATCATGATTCGCTGTTATCATGACATCATTCAATGAAATATATAAATCGTATATACTGAGAACTAATAAGTATACAATTCTGAATTAGGTAATACATGCCTAGCAATAAATTAGTTCAACTTTGAACAAAAGGATATACCAAATTCAGAATGATCGAAAGGTATAATCTCATGTACACACGCTTTTGTGATTAATGCCGATACATCAGTTGGAGCCAAAATCACGCCCTACACCCATTATACATTTGAGCGAGCAATGCGGGACTATTGTACGTTACAATCTCGTATACAAATGTGTATTCAAGAAGTAATAGAGTTGATGTTATATAAATTATACGACAATGCGACATGAAAGCTAACTCATTAAATTTAATATTCCCAACCTGAAAATTGTACCGACATTTCGGTTTTGACGTGAGGCTATATCTTTTTAATGAAATGGATAATCATAACCATCCTGATCTGCTGTTAATCAAGCAAGGCTTCACATTTTGTTCCCCATCGACATCATATGTCACATTTCGTGTAAACATGACATAATTTAATATAGATCGTAATATTTATCTGCTGTTTGTTATCGAGAACTAATATATATATATATATATATATATATATATATATATATATATATATATATAAACTATTTGAATTCGTGTTTTTATATTATTCATTTTACTCTTCCTATGTGCAAAAACAAAAGGAAATTTTATCAGATACAAGAAACATTTCTTTCTCATTATCTCCTCAAGTATCTACAAATGAACATATCTTTATATATAAATTGGAAAGCAAAACAAGATAGAAATATGTAAACATAGAGAGAGTGTGAAAAAACGGAAACCAATCAATTGCGTGCGCCACATCCAGTTCAAGCTCAATGCCTGAACATGCTTCTTCTGCTTGCATAAATCCGGCTGCAATTTGTTTATCCATAAGGCTTCGTATGTGGCTAGCTCCCTTTTGTTATTACATTTAGTAATTATTTTGAATGCTACGTCTGGAGAACATACGTGTGATGTTTCGACGATGTGTTGCGCAATTGCAGACGTGTATTCACCATTTGATTTAAAACAGGCGTTTAAGTTACAATGTTCTCTCATTCGAGTAATTAACCGTCTGGTCGATCGGCCTACGTAAGTTTATCGACAACTTGCGCATGTATATTATATCTGATACAATTTCTTTTTGGTTTTTCACATAGGAAAGGGTACTATATATATATATGTATATATATATATATATATATATATATATATATGTATATATATATGTATATATATGTATATATACATATATACATATATAAATATATATATATATATATTGTTGGAAAGAGAAAACATTAACTACAAAGTGAATAATGTCCATTTGGCTCGAGATTTCTCAACTTTCGTTTTACCAGACTTACATTTATATATATATATATATATATATATATATATATATATATATATATATATATATATATATATATACCCTGGGTTTTACATTGTTGCCACCCACATAATCAAATAAAAACACAGAATGTATATTAACGAAAGAGTGTAAAATGATGTTTAGTTGACTCGAAATAAATGGCCATTATCCACTTCGTTAATGTTTTTCCTTCGTATTAATAAATATACCGTGTAATATAAGAAGGCAATGGACATCATGCATATATATATATATATATATATATATATATATATATATATATATGTAATTAGTAAAAAAATTGTTATTTACCACGCATATTCAACAATATTTCTTATTTATAAATCCTAAATTTGTTAATTGCTCTTGTTTACAACCACTTCATTTGCTTACTTCAGATTTGTTCCAGTGTTCTATCCTATACAAAGCCAAAAATATTTCATTGTTTGTCATAATTAGAGATAAGACATCTACACAAAAATAGCCTTTAAGTAGTTACCTACAGCATATTTTCGTTCTCATTCGTACATTAATTTCGGCCTTAATTATAGCTTTTTATTTCCATTCTAACTTTTACTGGCCTATTTACGGCGAACGATCGCTTTCCATTTTGGAAATGATTAACGTAAAATATCGCTTAAAAATAGGATTACGATAGGATTTTATCACATTTAACAAAAGCTTTCGTCGAATAACATTTTTTTAAATATTTGCTATATTTATTTCAAGGTGTAAACTAAAAAAACACTCAAAAGAGCTTACGCGGCTTCCTATGAACAGATTAGCAGAGAAACAAATCGAATGTTTAAATATTATCAAAAACAAAGCAAACGAAGCTTAAAAATTTCTACATCATTAACGTTCAAATAGAAAAATCAAAAGTAAAAATCGCATCGCATGTTTATATGAATTTTAATGGTTATGCTAATGCACTAACCTTTCAAGAAATTTGGAAACTCTATTTTTGAATAACACCGTCACAATAAAAAGTTTCTGAGAACACCTTGTGTTTAGAAAAAAATAAACGTTTATGGCGATATTCTGTTTAATTTTGTGCTTGCTGAAAGTTTCGTTTAGCTACAAATTCGTGCCCTACATCAATCTTTTCTTAAACAATCATTACGATATGTCTACTGCTAATCACAATTTGGACGATCGACCTCATTTGTCATAAACAAAATTAGAACCAGTTGGCAATCAAATATGTAAACGCCCCGGCTTGTAATATGTCCCGTGCGACGTTACTAAGAAGACAAATAAGCAATCGGAAAGCAATACTGTTGCGGCCCTTAACAGGACCAGAAAAGAGTTCAGCGGCAAATGACGGGAAAGTTTATGAATTTTTCCAGTGTGAGGGATGTCTAGAAGTCCTTCTAGACATGTTCTCTGTTCTCCTGTTCGTTGGCTGATGTTCCTTTGAGTAAAGGCGTCGGAATAAGAATTATCTTAGCAGGATATGTTAGTTTCTATTCGAAGGCCTAGACTTGTTTTGTTCAAGATCTTCGACAACACAGATTAAGCTGGAACACGAAAAAGTCCGATTAATAGATGATCGATTACGTATGCCCTACATCAATCTTTTCTTAAACAATCATTACGATATGTCTACTGCTAATCACAATTTGGACGATCGACCTCATTGTCATAAACAAAATTAGAACCAGTTGGCAATCAAAATGTAAACGCCCCGGCTTGTAATATGTCCGTGCGACGTTACTAAAGACAAAGAAGCAATCGGAAAGCAATACTGTTGCGCGCCAACAGGACCAGAAAAGAGTTCAGCGCAAAGACGGAAGTTTATGAATTTTTCCAGTGTGAGGGATGTCTGAGTCCTTCTAGACATGTTCTCTTTCTCCTATTCGTTGGCTGATGTTCCTTTGAGTAAAGGCGTCCGAATAAGATATCTATCAGGATATGTTAGTTGCTATTCGAAGGCCTAGACTTGTCTTGTTAAAGATCTTCGGCAACACAGATTAAGCTGGAACACGAAAAGTCCGATTAATAATGATCGATACACCCACGTAATCTTTTCTAAAACAATCATTACGATATGTCTGCTACTAATCACAATTTGGACGATCGACCCTCATTTGTCATAAACAAAATTAGAACCAGTTGACAATCAAATATGTAAACGCCCCGGCTGGAAGTAAGTGCCGTGCGACGTTACTAAGAAGACAAATAAGCAATCGGAAAGCAGTACTGTGGGTGGCCCTTAACAGGACCAGAAAAGCGTTCACCGGCAAATGCCGTGAAAGTTTATGAATGTTTGCAGTGTGAGGGTGTCTAGAAGTCCTTCTAGACACTTGCTCTGTTCTCCTGTTCGTTGGCTGGTGATCCTTTGAGTAGATGCACCTGAATAAGTAGAATTGTCGAAGCAGGATGTGTTAGTTGCTGTTCGAAGGCCTAGACTTGTCTTGTTGAAGATCTGCGGCAACACCGAGGTGGCTGGCACACGTAGAAATCCGATTAATAGATGATCGATTACGTATGACTGGATGCGCAGCAACAAGAAGATTGGCGTGACTGAAGACTATGCGACAAGATGACACAGCGTGGTAAACGCAAGTCCAGAAGTCGGCGTAGATAGACAGTCAAGCAGAGAAGGCGACAGCAATCACACGTAGCGAGCAGAGCAGAAAGTGTGTTGCGTGGTAATTGCATCGTGCTTATATAGATGCGAAGTCGCACGCAATTGGTCAACGGTAATTTTGCGCGTTTTAATTGGTCCAGCATGTTAATTTTCAGATATTGACAAAATTTTCCGCGGACAGTGCTCGAACCTTGGCACAAAAACTACGGTTTCTGTGACTCTAACCTGTCCTTTTGTAATTAATCTATCATAATTTTTATCTAGATCTCATATGGTCCAGAAATAAACTAGTGACAATTGGTTAGTCTCAAAGTATTAGTCCGATCTGGAGCTGATTAGAAAATTGTTTGCAAATTTCCTTCTCATATTAGATGACTAGCTTTGTTCAACATTGTTTAAGGTCGACGTTAATAACAAATTATTTCAATCTACCTTCTCAACACACTCGCTTAGATTTGTCGTTAAAAGCCAAAGGCTATTCCCAGTGAGGTAATACTGTAGAATTAATCTATATCGATATGGTGTATGTAATGGCATGATGTTTACACATCAATTCTTTTATAAGCCTATACATAACAATCATTTAATATTCTAGATCAGTTTTGCGAGTGCATTTCTCACGATTTTGCAGCATTTTCACTGTGAATAATTAGTTAATCTAGCATAACTATCATAATCATATAATTTACCCTCCACAAGTTAGATGCCATGCACATCGTAAAATGTTGAGACTGATAAAAACTTATTTCATTCACCATATATTGATTAAATTGTACGCTCTCAACCAAATGCAACAGATATTGATGAAATTCTACTATTAGGAGACTGATAATATATATATATATATATATATATATATATATATATATATATATATATATATATATATATATATATATATATATGATCGGTTCTATTTTCACCATTTTTAAAAAATGTAAGAACAAAACAACGTACTCCATGGAATAAAATTTATTAATAAATCTTATTTCTACCAGTATCTACAGCCATTGTTCTGGATTCGTTAGTATATTCGTTTATCCAATCCCACTGTACATTTGTCGTAACCAATCTCCTCTTCGTTATGCTAGCCTTTGTTTTGCGCAATTTAGACCACTACTTTTGCGCAATTTAGACCACTCCTTTTGCGTAACGTCATTTGGTGTGTCATCGCTTTCATTGTAATTGCGTCCGTAATTGATGTATTTTTAAAGGCATGTCAGTTATGTCTTTGTTCCAGTCCAATTTAATTTCCTTTTGAATTATTTTCTGCACGTTCAAGCAGGGCTTCAGCTTATTAATTGCAATAGCTTCAAAAGCCAGAAGCATTTTCTTTGTTTCTGCCTGGTAGAGAACTGAAAAATTGTTACTACTAACAGCATGACCTGTGACTAGTACATGCTCGCAAATTGCTGATTTTTGTGCAAAAGCTGCACTTCTCTTTAATAGTTTTGAGGGAGATGCTGATTTATTCTAGTTTCGAGCATCTTTTTTGATCTGCCGATATACTGAGCGTTGCAGGTACATTGAAATTTGTATACAGACAAAGGTGTTGACGTCACAAAGTAGTGGTCTAAATTGTGGAAAACAAAGGCTAACATAACGAAGAGGAGATTGGTTACGACAAATGTACAGTGGGACTGGATGAACGAATATACTAACGAATCCAGAACAATGGCTGTAGATAAAGGTAGAAGCAGATTTATTATGTTCATTCTCATAGAGCGTTGTTTTGTTCTACATATATATATATTTATATATATATATATATATATATATATATATATATATATATATATAT
This sequence comes from Eudiplozoon nipponicum, assembly GCA_029291075.1. NCBI lineage: Eukaryota > Metazoa > Platyhelminthes > Monogenea > Mazocraeidea > Diplozoidae > Eudiplozoon > Eudiplozoon nipponicum. Next base: position 22,985 of record JAQBSW010005460.1, on the reverse strand, counting down.
ATATATATATATTAATATATGTCCACTTTGCAGCACATGCCACGGTCACCGTGATTTCTGCCTAAAATGGTTTTAAAATGTTCCAGATAATCAATCGCATTTTTATTCAGGGCATTAACTTTTATATATAAATAATGCATGTAATTAAACGAACATTGGTTGGATAAATTTTCTTTTCTAGACTATACAATATGCAATTTATACTGACAAATGTTTGTATGTAATGTGTCATGTGGTTAAATCAACATGGCAACCTTGATTAAAAATAATACTTATAGGCAATCACAAATATGATAACACTTATTCATATCGTTTATATAAAAATTTTAAAAAATTGTGCATCTAGGCAAACTACAAACTACTTAATTTTCAGAAAATACATTTATAAATGAAAAGTTGAACTAGATGATACATATTAACCTTAGTAGGGATAACATAATATGTAAAATTCTGTTGATTCAATCAAAAAGTGTCTTCTGAAAGTGACGCCAGTAAATGTAATACACACATGAACGTGTTTGCTATTAAAACAAAATAAATTATAGACACAAATACGCCATCGTTCTGGTGATAGCGAAATTATAAACTACATAAAAAGCAGATTTTAAATGGTAACAATGGGAAAATTTTCAAGTCTGCATAAAAGTTTATTAAAAAATTTGAGTGTACATATGCTGTTTAATTAATCATTTTAATTCAAAAACGTGCTGCAAACATTGTGATGTTAATACATTAAATCTAATTACAACAAAAAAGTAAAACCACCAACAAGAAGACAATAACAAGAAATATAAAATACAATATTAAAAAATCTATAAAAAAATTGTAATTAAATAATATTATAAATGCGGCAAAAATTACGACCAATGGAAAAGAAGCACAAAAACTGTATACAGAAATCCCTCAGCGGGAAAAGCATAAAATCCCCGCTAATAGAAGATCCAGGGGGCTCCATTGCGAAAATTCTTTGATGTTCCTTTAAAAGCCATGCCTAAGACAAAATCGGAAAATGCGACAATAAGGAAGAGCACCGATACAGACCGTAATAGGGTTAGATTTTGCTTAAGCGGAGATCTTGAAAACGTTGCCAAACGATCTAGCAATGTATTCATTATTAGATATGAATTGGCTGGTCTGGAGTTTCTAATAGGCACAGGTGCAGAAGTAAGTATAGTTAGGTCATATGAGATGGAAGCAGATTGCCCCACATTTTATTATCAACTATGGGCCGCCAATGGTAGTCCGACAGGAGTAATGAGGTTAAAGGTACTGTTGGTAACTATGAGACAGAAATTATTCTTTTAAGTGGAATTTTCTGATAGCCGGTGTCACGGACAATATCATTGGGATGTATTTCTTGGCTCTTTTCAAACTGAGACAAGATCCCAATATTATGATCATCAGAGAAAGCGTGTGGGTGTTAAGACACACTGAGTCTAATACTTCAGTGATTAGAACAACACTTTTGTTCTGTCAAATAATCGCAAGTGAAATTGCCGATCCCATTGAGAAACACCTTGCTGTGTTTCAACCTTTTAGTGTCTAGAGAAATGAATTGAAGACAAGAGTAGAGCAACAAATAGATTTGGATGCTCCGTTGCCTTGTTCACCTCTGGCCCAACTCTTAGCACAACACAAGCAACAAATTGCTGCGTCTTAATTTCACCACTCGTGCGAAGAGGGAATTTGTAAGAGGACAAATTCCAATTTTACTTCCCCTATAGTGGTAGTTCCCAAACCTGAGCAGGTACAATGGAGGGTATGTGTGAATTATCGTTTCTTAAATCCAGTGACAAAAGATGATTATTGTCCTCTGCGTGACCAAAGTAGTAGTCTGCTACGAGAATTAATAGGATATGAGGTTTATTCAACTTTATATCTCCAGTAAGCGTACTATCATATACCGATGCAAGAAAGTTCTATAGCACTTACCGCATTCAGATTTCCCGGAGGGTTATCGCATTAATTTCTTAAAATGCCTTTTGGGTTGAAGAATGCCCAGCAGAAATTCCAGCGTTTGGCTGAAGAAGTCCGACAGAATTGTTCAATTGCGAGAGTGTACACAGATGACATAAATATTTTCAAACACCGCTATATCAAATGCAAGAAAATAACGCGGGAAGAAGTACAAGAAGAAGAAGAAGAAGAAGAAGAACAACAACAACAACAATAACAACGCAGAAATAAAATAGTAAAACACAAGAGTATCAACAATACTAGCACCAAAATCATAAAAGCCAACCATCCCGAAATACACAAAAATGACCACATCAATAGCAAAAATCCACAGAGACTAAAACAGATAAAACATAAATAAATGACACCACAACAGCAAACATTGAATAACCCACGAAAATGATGACAACTCCAAAACAAATACTATGATTACTACTTAAACAAAGAATACTACAGCTTAAACATGACTAATAATCTATAATTCATCGATTGCTAATTAGAACACAACATAATAATAAGATTTAAAGCATGAACAATCAAACCACCAAAAGTCGCAGCCCTGTAACTTCTGTGAATAAAAGGTCAAAAGTAAACACACAAAAAACAGCAAACGTGGCTACACAAATTTTTTAAAAATTGCCACTGAAACGGAAAACCCAAACGTAAATTCAAGTACAACAAAATGATTATACAATATTAAATTTACAAATTCATAAACCAACAGCCTCAACACCAATATGCACATACAGTACAGTGTATAAAAACCGCAAAGAATAAATAAGAACGCGTCGACAACAATGGATGCTACAATAAAAACTAAAATCATAACTAAAATGACAGTAAAAAACCATTTGACACCGATTATAAAAGACAAAATAAAATCAACATTTGCAATTACATCATTACATTTTGCAACAACGACATTTGTTTTCAATGCAACAACAGAAAACATCTTTGACAAATGTACATAAATATATTATCTAATGAATTTCATATTTTGTTCTAGATGACAACACAGAAACAGTTGCCTTGTATACAATTAGGTAATTTCAGCCTGCTTCCATCGCTTATTTGTGTTCTTTGCACGTAGCACTCTTAATTTAAGTAATAATGTCCTGATTTTAAAGCTCAACGAGCTCAAAGTTAACCATCCAGATATTGAAACGTGTAATCGGATCATAAAACAGCTTAGCTCATTTAGGATATATATATATATATATATGTATTTCTAATGTCAAAGACTGTCTGTTAAAGATTTATTTACCATATATCAAAAAGCAATTAAAATAGCCAGCTTCAAAAAATCTGTTTATCCAGTATTGCACGCGTTTCTTTTGTGCTGGAGGCTCAGCAAGGCATGTGGAAGTTTTACACAGATTCCCTTTGACAAATCATTATTCGTTTGTCGAAAATTTCGTCATTCTTATGCCTCTTAAAATCATCTTTTTTACAACAACAACAAAAATTTATACATAAATGAAGAAGATTTATTCACAGCAAACAATCAGCCCAACAATTTTTATTCGTAGACATGTTAAACTTTTCCTAACTGTTACTATTTTTGCGGTTTTTTTGATTTTGTGTTCGGTACTCTAGCAAAGCCTGAAGATAGTTTTCGCATAGCATTGGACAGTTTTGTTGAAGTATAAACAAGTAGTACGTCAGGAAGACAAATGTATTGAATGCGTGATAATTTAAACTGATACAAAGGATTTCGCAAAAGATCAATAGAGCGCAAAAAATATTAACTTTTTAAAATATTAATAAGACTAAAATAAATACACTACAAGATTGATGTGTTAAAAATAAAAATAAAAACGTTTTATTTACAATGATTTTGCAAACATTTTTATTTTAAATCGCTTGAGCAATGCTGCGTTATAAGTTGCATTGTGTTTCGAAAATTCAAATTACATTTAAATTCTTAATAAATATCCATGTGAATATTTGTTTGTTTCTGCAAAAAATATTATATGCAAAAAATATTCTTAGAGAATAAATAGTAATATATAATTGCAAATTTATATTTTCCATCGTTCTAATAGAATATTAATTTTTTTCGAAAATGAAATTGAATATTACAACTTAGATTCAATTTTCCAAAAAATGTCTTCCAATTAATGTGCCATTCAAAAAGCATATTTATGATCGTATTTATTCTCATACTAAAACATCAATGCTTAAATTTTCTTAATTGGAAAACAGGTAAATAGTTTGATAGACAAATTCGACCGAAATCGGTACCTAAGTTTATCACATTTTACTTTAGATTTTGAAATTCATGTGTAGCCAAATATAGGTAAATATTGGTCTCACGCTTGTTGGAAGACATACCAAATTCGTCCATAAATAAATTTATATTGTTCTGTGGAAAACGCGACTTTCCAACAAAATGCTTTTCAAATTTAGTTTCAGTTAAAAGTTTGAGCAAATTTCCCTATTGGGAAACCACCAATAAGTGATGTATTCGGGAAGCATCAAAGTATAAATATTTTTCGTACAAATACAATACAATGGGGCTTCCAGAGCGCCAACCATTATTTTTCTGTTTTATTTTTTGTTTTTGAAATTTATTGACTTATATTTATATTTTTTTACTTTGCACGTGGACCATTTTTTCTATTTAAACAAAAAAAATAAATTTTGCTAAATTTCTCATGTTTTACAAGACAATATAAATCTTGATATAGATGTACGTGGAGGCATCATATACAACAGTTTTTACCTAAAAAAGCTGTTCTATTTGAATAGGGTATTAGCGGTTGAAATAAAACAATTGTACTTTCCACATTTTAATGTGCAACACAACAATATAATCAAATGTACCGTCATCTTTTATTTTTATTATAAATCGGATATTCCTATGCCAATTCATTAATAAATCACCAAAATAACAGATGTTTAGTTCCATTTCTCTAAATTGTTGATTTCTAGCTTTCCATCACATAGGAACTTAGCAAGATGTTATTGTATAAAAAAATTTGATTAAAAATTTTATAAACCACCTTACATGCCAGTTTATAAAAATTACTGTAAAACAGCAGAAATTAATTTGTTTTTGCAGAATCTTGCTGACTTACTTTTCAAAACATTTGGAGCTAAATTAATTTAAGCAGAAATATATAATTCAGCCACATTTCTGACGAATATATATTAAAGTAACTGCAAGCCTCGCTTCCATGTTTTGTGCAAAACTAGAAATACATGGTGCCAAATCATGTTTCACCAACTTGATTTGAATTAAATAACAATACGAATTTATAATGATTATGTGATAATTCTTGCATCAGAATTGACAGAGAATTGACAAATTTGTGAGATATTTTCTTTGCATTTCACATGTATTCCAATTCGATTTTCTTTTAATAAAATAAAGTAATAAAAATTATAATAGAAATTCATATTTGCCTGACGAATGTTTGATAATATTGACTCATGAAAAAAACGTTTTTCCTTTGTATACATTGTCCTGTGATGCATTATTTTATATAAAAAAGGCTTTGTGCAAATATACCTATGTTAGTGTGATGTCCACAATTGACGTACTTTTTGCCCTCCGTTATTTGTACGATGGACGGAAATTTTCCTGCATTATATAACTGTTAAATTAGGATAGAGTCACATTTTTTATGATTGAAATGTAATTTAGACAACTCATAAAACAGTTTACTGCAGATACAATTTTTTTTTAAATTGAACTAGTATTTTTATTTTTTTATGAAATTATATGACACTTAACTTTACTCAGGAACCATATAAAATAGATAGATAGGTAATAAACTTAGTTATTAAAAAATTCAAACTGTTTTTATTAACTCTCTGCTATTTTATATTCATTGGAAATCTGTCTTTAGCTATTTTTAAAAATGAAATATTATAGAAAATAGAAGCACTTTCAATCATCAAAATGTTTCCATTGAATAACCCATAGGCGAAAATTTACGAGTTCTTTATAAACATTTTTGATGCCGTTTCGTTTTGCATAAAAATCTAAAATATCCTTTACGCTGTTCTGTTACAATTTCGCTTATCAATTATCTCGAAATGTAACCTGCGAACTAAAAAAATTTGAGTTAAATATACATTGACAAATAAAGCATTTCAACATAATTCTTAATTTAATCAAATATAACTCCTAGTAAATAACTCATACTTATTTAAATCATTTATTTATTTTTAAATGGTGATTTAAAAAAATCAAATTTAATCTATTTCCTAAATGGATTTAGAATAATCAAAATGTATTCAAACTGTTATTCTTGGAAGATAGTGAATGCATAAAAGCAATAGAACTAAAAGTGATACGAAAAGAATCGAAGTCAATCAAGTACAAATAAGCCGGTTTAGACAAACAATAAATGCTACTGCATAAAAAGAACCATATAATCGTTTAAATAGGCTGTACAAAGTGGTTCTAGTAAACTATGTATATTAGTATATCTACAATTCATAATTATGTTTTATATGGGTATAATTCGATTGCTTCGATTTGTTCCGACAAATACCTAGCACAAATTTAACTAGGCACGCAATTCTATCCTAATTATCAAATAAAACATAGCACGCGATCTCGTGCACACAGTCTGCTTACATTAGAAATAAAATTTATGCATTTTAAACAAAATTAGACAATGAATAAAATTAGTACGTGCATGGACTTTATTCTAGCTACCGAAGGTGGTTTGCATCAGTTCTTCTCTACGCGTATCAATATTGTAAAACAAACTACAATTCTAATTCGGGCATTTTCAAATCGACATGTTTGGTTAAATTACTTATTTAAATATAATCTGAAGTCGCTGCGCATTATCTAAAGCAAGTAAATTAAACTAAAGGACATAATGTAAAAGCACGTAAAATGTAATTTTCACTTGCAAATGTTCAAATTTCTAATTAAATAAAAATATTCCTTGCAAGAAAGATGACAACAACTCCATCAATGATTTTAGCGATCTCAGCATAAACACCTATCACGTTGTACCTAACCAGTTCCAGAACATGGCCAGATTGGTCAAAACTGGAATGGTATTTATCTCGTTGTGACTGATGGTAGTTTTTCTATTTTATGCGACTTGTTTTATAAAGTGGGATTAGTTTTTATATCTTGGTATTACTTATTTTAGTATTTTTATGTTATTGACATACATTAGATACCACCAGTTTGCTGTTTATCCCGGGGTGATTTACGGTAATTTTTTTTTAATGTTGTGTGACTAGTTATTTACTATGATATTGAAGCTTATCTCGGTGTTAATGACAGGAGTCTTAATAAGCTGAGGGACTGATTATGTATAATGAGCTTGGTGTTTAACTGAATGTGAATGAGGGTGGTATTCCTACAGTGTGCGACAGGTTAGATAGACTGGGATCACTTTTTTTTATTTTACACAATAAAGAGTTGTCATTCGTCATAAGAATATTCGAGGCCGTTTTGATAAATCTTGCTAATGGACTCCAGTAGCATATCCGTAGGCAGAACATATGTTTTAAAGGAAGATTTCTTTCAGAAGAACACTTTATGTAGTGTTTCAAAAATTACAGTAACAGCGTACAAAATGATACTTCGATAATTTAGTTCCTAAATAAACCTATTGAACTAAAGAAGTTAGAATTTAACTTACTAAAACAGCTTGTTATATTTTGTATAATTATAGCTCAATACAAAATTCGGCTAACGACAGTTAGCATTATTTTTCTTAACACTAGATCACCAGAAACCAATCTGTCTAGCAATAGCTTGTTATTTTAAAAATAAAAGAAGACTTAAAATTTGCTAACGCAGTTCGACTGGTGTGCAGGATGTTAGGAGAGATTTTTGATTCCACATTGATATGTTTACTGCCATTCAATCGGCAAACGCGGCCAACGCAGACTGCGTCTAGGAAAACTTCAGGCTGTAGGCGATTATCTGAATATTTCAACGGGTTGGTCTATTACAGGGACCGAGAATTTTCTGGTGTGGAAATAAAGCTTGCCTAGTTTGGCTGAACGATTAGAATGTTTCACAAGATAGACTAGTATTGACATATAATGCTTGTATCAGGTGGCCAAAATATAGTTTTATGGTGAGGTCTGTAACAGCATCCATCCCATGAAAGTCGTGCAGTTCAAAAGGCACTAACCACCATTATGTCAGCGCCGCCGAGATCTGTTCTGCTAATCGTTGGCAAATGAATTCGAGGCGAAAGCGATTAATGCTGTTCAAGCCAAGGTAAGTGATGGCACAGTGTACCAAATTAAATCAGGAATTATTATTATTATTCGTTCGTGACATGTAAACATGCATTGCAGAATTCCTTGATGCCTAGACACACCGTCGCCAAATTGAAATCAGGCATCTGATTAATGCCCTTCGTTGTGATTTCTTGTGTGAAAACCAATAATCAATTTTGCTTTGAGTCGATTTATGCTTTTTCAGTCATTTTGTATTAGAACCTAAATCCTATTTAGAAGCCATTATTTGACAAGAATAACTTTTTATTGGCATCTGGGTCAGTCGTTTAGCCGTATTGAGATTTCTACCCAAGGTTGACTGGAATGGACCTGCCGCCTAGAAGTCAGATTCTTAGGGCGAGTTAGTTAAACGATTAAGGATCACCTTGTGGTTGTCCAACAATCACTGACGAGCACATAGGTGGCCCAGCCGGAATAAATTTTGCTTTATGTAGATGAATCTAATGGAGGCGAAATGGATTAATGCCATGGAGGCAAACACCTGACGTACCATAATGCAGTAAAGAAAATAACGAGCACACTGTACACATACAATCTGGACGAATCCAGTCTTGTTATATTAACATGAGTGAGAAATGGTTGTTTTGAACATAAATATGAAGCCAGGCATTTTTTTCATTTTAAGCAAATATGAACATCAGAACGCAGTGATGCCTAGGCGCGGCATTACCGAGTTACAGACTGGCAGAAAATTGCACGTCTTGCTGAAAGTTTAGTTACACAAAGATCTGATAACAATTTCGAATTTCAGTTGATTTGTCATTTTTTGCAATAATTTTTAATTATTGTCTCTGAATCTTATTATTAAAGTCACTACTTGTCTGGTTTAACATCTTCTTAGGTAATGAGCCAATTGCTCTACCTCGATAAGTTCAACTCTATCATCGCAACAAGGAAATAAACATGTAGTAGACAAGTCAGATTATGAATACCCATTTGCTGTTGAATGATGAAGCAATTAGCGGTGGTTCAACAGACGTAGACCATTACAGTTATGCTTCTGTTTTTCGAGTTAATACCATTGGCTGTAAACCTATTGTATTCCAGGCGAGTGGATCGCCAAACCGATTGAATAAATACAGCGCTCGTTCTAGCCGGACTGGGTAGACGGAAATGAGTCTGCAGCAAAGAAGGTAGGTTACGGAATCGGGTCGCCTATCTGATGATGAAGCAATTTGTGATGCTTAAACGGGCGCTCAACACTACAAATAAATATACACAAAAAAAAGAAATATTATTATTAATATCATAGAGCCAACACATTGTTTAATAGCAAGCTTACGAATTGTTGATATCGCAATTCGATAGACTCAAATTTACATCGACTTAAACCAACTCATTCGTTACTCATTCAACTGCTTTTGCAGAAACTTTCAGCTTGCTAACATAACAAGCAATAAGAAATTAATTATTTGACTTTCAAATTTAGACCGTCTTCGCAGACAAGAATTTTTTATCTTAAAGAAATAAAGCTTCACCTTACAATCCGGTAGATGCTAAATTTGCCCAAATTATGTCTTTAGATCAAAAAAATGTTTATCAGATGATTTTTTTACCATAAGAAAATTTATCATTGCATTATAAAATGTAACGTTTAACAAAATAATTCAATGAAGACAATGACTATGTCACGCAAAATAGCTCATTAAATATGTTGGTAAAATAGCTCGTGCGCAGAGAGATAAATGGTCTTAAACCGTGTAGTAGGTTGTTGCATTTGAATGAATAAATGATTAAAATTTGTCAGCTGGAAGGCCAAATAAATTTTAAAAATTCCCGACGTCGTGATTTTTTAATCGAATTTTCTATACTTGCATGATAATTTAGCATTCAAATTAAGTATAGCACAATTACAATAACGGAGGTATGTGAGACAGGGATTATTGACGAACTGCCTAACAGTCTTTGGATTGAGAATATAAGCTTTTGGAGTTTTATTTATATTTTCATATATATATCTTTTAATTATTTAAATTAATTATTTAAATTTATTTTTGGTAAACCAATTTGTTTTTGAAATATTTTTTTTATTTGGAAGTAATGAGAAAATTCAGGAGTTCTCGTTGTTGGAATTAAATCTTTTGCATGTTGTTTGTGTTGGAATCATTTTCAAAAACAGTTTTTTACTTAGATTTATTTGGCGAACTGCGTAATATTTTTTGTATGTTTGGCTGTGATTAATCAATCTTAGAATTGCGGCTGAATTTTGATTACATTATCGCTAATGAGAATTTTGATTTTATTAGTTCAGCCCATTTCTGTCTAGATAGATTTTCAACTATTTATTTTTTACTACACTATGTTCTTGTTTGGAAAAGATGTTAGAAAAAAATATTTTATTTCCGACATGATGTATTTTTTTACCTAGAGTTATCTCTCAGATTAGTTGTTTACGTTTAAGCTACATATTCAAGAATTGAATAGGATTCAAGAGCCTATTTCAACGCTCTTAACCTATACACTTTTCTAAAATTTCCTCAGCCGTGGTTAAGCATCGACGTGTGCAATAAGTGGCTGGAAATAGAGCATCTACCTGATAACACAAAGAGAATCGAGTTGAATTACAGTTATGATTTGATAAAAATGAAAAAAACTATTGAGATGAATTTTTACAACAATTTCATTGACAGATCCTTCACTCTCATAAATAGGGATCCAACATCAGCTAGTGATTTTTGCAGGAACAAAATGACGGCTATTTAGCCAAAAAATTATAGTTCAAATTATAAATTTACGTACTATTGCACTTTAAGCATAAAAGTCAAGTTTTATTAACAATAAGATTTATTTCAGCCAACAATTTATGCAGTATTGTAAACAATTTGATATCAAAATTTTATTTAATTTCTTAGTGTACTAAGAGTGGTTATTAGCTAAAATAGCCTATCAAATTAGCAGAATGAAAAAACAAACCGATAGCGAATCAATCAAATTTAGATAAGTCTACACACCGTCACGCGTTCACGTAAAATTCACGATGTTATGTTCGATTTATTTAAAATTACCTTAGTTGATTATATTGCTCGATTATGTTGCATTACATCGTTGCAAAAATGTTCATTTTTGTCTCATTTCTTGCATAGATGATTTAAAGTGGATGAAGTTTGGCACAAACGTGTCCTTCTTAACTGTGATCTATACAAATATATATTTGCTAAATACATGCTTCAAGTATTTGAACATCTGTAAATTGTTATTACTTATCAGCCATTATATGCTTTGAAAAATAATATCATGAATTTTTGTGCATGTATTTCTCAAAAAAAAATCATTTATTTTATAATTGCATTAAACTGGACTTCATACGAGCAAATGGAATAAATGAGCAATATTTATCATTTTCAATTAAATATCTCGATTGTACAATATGAATTATGGCATATAACATTTTGTAGAAATAACATTCTGATTTTAGCATATGTGACATGCTTGTGTTACTTACACAAAAATAATTATTTTAGTAAGATTTTATCCGAAATTTCGGTGAAATCGATTGTGCTCATAAACTGATTTTTGGTAGTTAATTACTTTTGCGTCGTTCAATTTCTTAATGAAGATTTATTAAGAAATTTATTAATCAGGATGAAATCGTAATCTAGCTTATTGAAACGTTTTTAAACTGAGACATTTGAAAATGTGAGCATCCTAAACAAAAAGGTGTACTCGTTAAAGAAAATGCCTCTTTTATTTTATATTAATCATACTATATAATGCTAACATTGTCCAAACTATAATTTACGAAATTTTGTTAATGTATAATAAAATAAATATTCGGCAGTAAACGGCTGGCAGGAATCGTCAAATTTGCTGTCTTTATAAACCGGAATTATTAATTCTATGGTGCTTTAAGCATCAAGTCGCAAATTTGATATTTTATTATTTAAAACAGCATGAAACATGCTTCGTAGTTTGATTATCATAACGTTTATTCAGGCATGCATATATTTAAACCGTATAAGATTAACGCCTTTATCATTTTGTTGGTTGCTTAGAATAAGTTCATTTTATATATATGTTAAATTTGCAATACCCTATTTATATAAAAATAAACAAAAAATTAAAATGTTTGTCTCTGGGCAGATGGTAGAATATTTTAGAATTCAGTTTGTGTCTATTTATTCTTGTGCCAACGAGAACTTCGCCTGTGTAGGCAACATATATTTTTACTTGAGATCTATGCAATTGCAAACAATACTTTCTAAGAGAGCTAATAGACTTCGCGGTTTTTGTATGCAATAAGGAAACACATTAAACCAGGCATTGGAATCTTGAGATAAATGCGTGAATTTCATATACTACGAACAAATTGTTAGAAAGATTGAATAAACTCATTAAATAGCTTCAATGAACTATCTCCTTATAATGGAAAGCCCAATTAAACACGAGACATGACACTACAACCAGTTGCCGCGATCAAAAGTGGATGGTCGTTAAACTAAACTTGTTCTGCAAAACCATTTAACAATTTTTGTTTCAATTAAGCACAACCTTAGTTATGTTAATAACTTGGTATTCGAGTCCATCTTAAAATTAAGATTTGATATTTTAGATGTATCTTCACGAAGTTACATTTTATAAGAAAATAATTCTGCAAAATTCTTGGTGTATATCTTCGACTAACACAAAATATTTTCCTGCGTGCTGAAGTTGAAATTTCTGTCAACAGCGAATTTTTGCATACGGGATACATACAAAATCTTAATCTATACTGTACGGTTTACATTTAAAAAGTTATTATATGTTTACCCGTCGTAGTTTATTTAATGGAAGATAAAGCAAACATTTACTGATTTCGATTGTATTAAATAAAATTGAAAAAAATGTCTTTAATGTTTAGTAATATATAATTGTGAACTATTATTGCGTTAAACTCATATATTTCTATAATTCTTCACATTTATTTCGCGGAAACTTAATGTATAAATATAATTTTACGAATAAAGTTTTCACTCTAAATTTAGTTTCAAAATTATGGATATATTGTGCAAAGTAACGACAACAGATAAATCCTCAAAATAATTTAATTCAAATTTATTATTAAGGAATATTTATAAAAAAATAAACTATAATGCTGATTCTAAGAAAAATAAATTCTTTTGAAATGCGAGCTTTAATAAAATTCATTGTACCCTTTTTATGTGCAAAAACAAAAAGAAATTTTATCAGATATAAGAAAATTTTCTTTCGCATGGTCTTCTCAAATATCTACTCATGAACATATCTTTATATATAAATTGGAAAGCAAAACAAGATAGAAATACGTGAACAAAGCGAGTGTGAAAAATAGAAACCAATCAAATTGCGTGCGTCACATCCAGTTCAAACTCAATGCTTGTACGTGCTTCTTCTGCTTACATAAATCCGGCTGCAATTTGTTTATCCATAAGGCTTCGTATGTGGCTAGCTCCCTTTTGTTTCTGCATTTAGTAATTACTTTGAATGCTACGTCTGGAGAACATACGTGCGTTGTTTCGATGATGTGTTGCGCAATAGCAGACGTGTATTCACCATTTGATTTAAAACAGGCGTTCAAGTTGCAATGTTCTCTCATTCGAGTAATTAACCGTCTGGTCGATCGGCCTACGTAAGTTGATCGACAACTTGCGCATGTATATTGGTAAATAATATTTATTTACGCAAGCTTATCTTATTATGCACGAAAGACGTACGATTTCGTTTTAATGGAAAAATCTACAAACAGACTGATGGTGTCGCAATGGGAAGCCCCTTATCTCCAGTGTTGGCTGAGATTTTTCTAGGGCACCTAGAAAATACATCATTAAAGAGTGACATAAGTAAATGTGCTCAATATATACGGTACGTGGATGATATATTTCTTGTACTTAAAAACAGGTCGCAATCACGAACATTGCTTCAAAGTTTCAACAAAGCACATAAGAATATCGGTTTCACGTCAGAGCACGAGAAAGATGACTGTCTGCCTTTCCTTGATGTACTGTTAAAGAAAGAAACTAATGGTAAATTAAACAGAACAATTTACCATAAACCAACATGGTCTGCACAGTATTTGCATTATAGCAGTTTTGTGCCATTTCAATATAAATTAGCAACAGTTCGTGGTTGCTTCTCAAGAATTGACAGGTTGGTTAGTCAAGATTCTAAAGAAAATGAATATAATAAGGCAATTAACGATTTAATGTCTAATGGCTATCCCAGACAATTAATTGAATCAATTATTAAAAGGGGAGTTAACCAGAAACAGACGTACTATGGGCCAGAAAAGAAAACCGTCTACCTAAACATCCCATTTAAAGGGGGATGCAGTTTCCCGAATGGCACAAAAGAAAGTTGAAGCAGCATTGACACGCACATTTAATGCAGCCAAACTACGAGTGTTATTTAGGGTAACACACTTGCCTTTACCAGCAATCAAAGAGAAACAGCCGTTAATGTCGATATCAAATATTATTTACCAATATACATGCGCAAGTTGTCGATCAACTTACGTAGGCCGATCGACCAGACGGTTAATTACTCGAATGAGGGAACATTGCAACTTAAACGCCTGTTTTAAATCAAATGGTGAATACACGTCTGCTATTGCGCAACACATCATCGAAACAACGCACGTATGTTCTCCAGACGTAGCATTCAAAGTAATTACTAAATGCAAAAACAAAAGGGAGCTAGCCACATACGAAGCCTTATGGATAAACAAATTGCAGCCGGATTTATGTAAGCAGAAGAAGCACGTACAAGCATTGAGTTTGAACTGGATGTGACGCACGCAATTTGATTGGTTTCTATTTTTCACACTCGCTTTGTTCACGTATTTCTATCTTGTTTTGCTTTCCAATTTATATATAAAGATATGTTCATGAGTAGATATTTGAGAAGACCAAGCGAAACAAAATTTTCTTATATCTGATAAAATTTCTTTTTGTTTTTGCACATAAAAAGGGTACAATGAAAAATAAATTCCTTAGCAAAATAGTTTGTTCATAATAACTCCAATGTGGAATACCTGTGTAGGAATAATTTCGATTGCATTTATTGTTATATAACATTATATCATATCAAAGACACAAACGAAGAAAAAGGCACAATTAAAAAATATTTAATGATTTCATGCCTATTATTGTTAGTTTAAATGTTTAAATAATAACTGTTTTAGACTTATTTTCATTCCGGATATTTTTAGATATTCTTCCGAATCCATTATAGTCCAAATTTTATAAATAGTGAAACACCATTTAACTTTCTTTTAAAAGGCTTAAATTTGACCTACTGTCGAATCCATCAGTAAGCAATGACTTTTACTTAAAGAAGGTGTATGTATGAGTATTTATATGTGTAGAGAATTCAGCAATTTGCAATTGCATGCGCGTGTACATAAAATATGGTGAAACTACAATGACCAATGTCAACACCCTTTAGCAGGCAACCAGCCTTTAATTTTTACTTTAAATTCGCGCTATTATTGGATAAATTGTGTACAAGTGCATTTAAATAAACCATTATTATAGAACTCATCATGAACAAATGACATTGATTCAGTAAATTTGAAATTTATTTAGTATAACATGATAAAATACACTAAGATAACGAAAGAAAATTCAGTATTATGACTATTTAAAATGATTATACGAACACTGCAAAATAATAGTGATAATTATTATTAAAGTACTTTCATTTTTGTTACTCAACGTGTGTTGCCTAAGTTAATATATACTAAAAGATAAGAAATAAGGGATAAAATATGGGCATTAGTTAAGAAATTGTTAATTCCTTTCAGTGGCATGTTAGCTCATCTTATTTTAATTTTCTTACTCATTTACTTGAGTGAATTTCCGATTATCAGTCTTGTCAATGTTGCTTGCTGCAATTATCTTGTGACGTGATCCAGGTCAAGCCTGATTAATTATCTACAAGATTTGCCTTAGTTGCTAATGTCGATATATTGTCAATAGTTTGCCTAATCAATATTGTGGATCTATTCATTTAAAATTGAGAGATAATGTAATTAATAAAACAGTGATACAGTGCCTTGACACAACATATTAAACCAAGTTATTTCAATCATTATGATTTTGTAATAAAATGAGCCATTTAACGTCCTCACATAACAAGAAACTTAATTATAAAATATCGAACATTTCTCAATTTGTAATACAAATATAGAAGCAATTGTTTAAATCTTTAGTCTGTATGTAGCGATCTCATTTATATTATTGCAGGAATAATCCAAGAAAGAGTATTTTTTTATATCAAGGAAAAATATTATTTATAACAACTAAACGGACATAATTTATAATGGTGTTGGTGACTGTAACATGTAATAGATTATTTTTAATAGTGATAAATAATTCTAGGCTTCAAGTAAACTCAACATTTCATGAATAGGTTATAAATTTGACCTTATTAAACTTTATTCCAATTACTAGATTAAACTTCATAAATCCAAAAATGTTTAATTACACTTTATGAATGCAACTATGCAATGAAGATTGTCGGCTTATAGCTATTCTACATAAGCAAAATCGGAAGAAAAATAATATATATCTAATTAGGAAGAAACAACACATTAAAAACAAAGTGGATAAAGGCCATTTATTTCGTGAATAATAATGATCGCTCTACAATCATTCATTTATATAAATTCTTGATTTTCAATTGATTATGCTAGTGGTTACAAATCTGACTAGCTATTACCTCTATTTCTTGTGGTTGCTGGATTCTGTTTATCGATTGCTTCTTCGTACGTCCGATATATTTGCTACCGCACATACATGAGAATTTGTAGACTATGAATGAGTTGGAGAAAACTGGCAATTGATCTTTGGCATCCAACCTCATGATTCTCTGTGTGATAAATATCATATTAACTTTAACACTGGGAAAGATCTCCTTAGTTATTCTATTCAGACGCCGATGCCAAAGATCAATTTTCAATACTCTCCAAATCATTCATAGTCTACAAATTTTCATGTATCTGCGGTAGCACATATACCGGACGTACGAAGAAGCAATTGATAAACAGAATCCAGCAACATTTGCCACAGAAATACATTAACAAAAGCTTGGCACCATCAGGAAAATCAGCTATTTCCGATCATATGTTGACAACGGGGCACCCAGTCAATTCGATCAATTTCACAGTTCTACATAAAGCAAAATCACAAAAATTATTATTTATTTCTGAAGCCCTTTGTATAAAACAACAAGCACCTTACATTAATATTCAAAAGTTTCATCAACTCGATACTCTAATCGACTGGCCAAGAATAACAAAATTCAACAACAATTTAAAAGTATCCAGGCAAGACCTACCAGGCCCTCGAGTAGAATTAACAAACATTTAATCGGATTGGCAACAAACTGAAGTGGAAATAACAGAGGCGCATAAAGTGACAAAAGTTTCCAAACAATATGAGCGTTCAACACGACAATGCCCTCTGGCGCTGTTACCATGTGCAGAACAAAAATTATCGCAACAAGGTGAAACGATGAACTACACTGAGAAAAATAGCACTCGTACATGTAACAGTGAACAATGCGCACAATTGGTTAATTCTCAAGCCATCAAAACAATAATGACCAGATCTCAGACACCACTTTGCAATATTGCGAGAATGACCTTTACATGCAAACACGCACAAACACAAACACAAATGCATACACACTTATCAATCAGCCAAAACAAGAAATATAAGTAAAAGCGAATCAGATTTGTTACCAGTAGCATAATCAATTGAAAGCCCAGAATGTATATAAATGAATGATTGTTGAGCGATGTTTAGTATTCACGAAATAAATTGCCTTTATCGACTTTGTTATTTATGTGTTTTTCTTCCTAATTAAACTTATGATTAATATTTGAGAAGCAATGGATATATATTATATATATATATATATAAATAGTTAATGATAATATTTATCTCTTGAAACTTGTTTCAATCAAACAAAACATAGCAAATTAGCTTGAAAAATTAGTTTAAACCTCTATGGAACATATTCGTTTATTAAAATTGCGAAAACGTGAAGAGGGAATTTCTTGGCAGTATAGGAATTCTGCAGCTAGCAGTCCAGCAAAAAACTTGTTACGCTTAGATTGGCTGAGGGCTGCAATCGAACTTTTTTTAAAATTTCACTTCTACAGCGGTTGGATGCCTGTGATTCTGCTTGCGCGTTTATCCTGAAGATTAGCGTTGAAAAAAGAAACGCGTCCTCACTTGTTGCAGTCGATATTTGCACCATACTTGGTGATATCTGAAGAGGGCTTAGTTCATTTTTGCAATTCCACAAAATTGATTTGCAAAAATAATTGATACATTCTCATACCAATTAACAATTGATTCATTTAAATTCCCACTTGAGTGAATTGCAGCGTACTTTTTTTACAGACTGATAAGGAAAGAACACATATTGTAATTATACTTGAAACGGGTTGGTTCTTTTGATTATGTTGACTTTGACAATTGCTTGATTTTTACCAAGCCGAATATAAATGAGAATTTATTTTAGTAAATCAGATTAAATAGTATTTTAAAACAGGGCGTTATCATTCAATGCGGATGTCTTTAGTGTTACCGCATGTATACAAAGAGAAAATTTTAAATGCACATGGCCTACAATGGCGAAAATCGGGCTAAGTCATGCATTGAAAACTATGCAATATCAACTAACCATTTACGCAGCTAATTCAGTTTTGTCTAGACACAAAAGTAATTTTTTTTTAAACCACATAAATTGGCAATAAATCTTTAATGGCTGTAACTTACTTTTACGAATTTGCCTCGTAATAAAACGTTCAATGATTGTATTCACGAATAAAATCCACAATATATTCTATTGAACGAGGATAACTATTAGATATGACGTAACAGCAATAAAATAAAATTTGATTATTTGTTTTTTCGTGTCTTTGATTATGTCTCCATTTCATGATTTTTATGACAAAAAATTTAACTGAAACTAATTTTGTTCGTCAATGTGGAGCGTAAGCAGCTTCAAGCACGGAAAGAATTTCTTCAGTTAGGTTGCGAAGCTGAGAAGGAAACCGATCCCAGTGTCGCATAATACAGCATCACTACCGTCACTCACTCGTAAGTGTGATTTTTTGTTGCAACTTAGCCAGAAACGACAGTGAATATGAGACGGTATATTTAGTTAATTTTAAATTTGGTATAACCTTCTGGTACTATCTGATAAAAACCTTCAATAATTGTGCGGATGGTTGTAAAACTTATTTAAATCAAGTTTTACAGCTTGTAGTAAACACCAATCCCATTGAATTTGACCAGTCGTCGAACAACATACAAAAACTACCGTCCGTCACACGTACTGACGCGCCTCGATCTTCCATAGTACGAATGCGAACTGACTCGCGATGATCTAACTACATTGCATATATATGTAAAGCATCATTAGATATGCGGCTGTCTCGTCTAGAAGATTCGCATATATTCGGCACGACTGGAGTTGTCGGCTGCATAATTTCTATGCAATCACGAACACAAATTGTTTGCAGCTTTTGCCACGTATATATATTTAGGTAATAAAATTAAATAATCAATGATTGCGAGGTCGGTGGAAACTATTCTTTAAATAAAGTTGGCAAGCTTGAAGTAATCACCAAGCACATTGTATTTAGTTAGTCGTCGAACAACATAGCAAAACTACCGCCAATGGAACGGCCGACATTTCCTTTCGTGTAGGCAAGATTGATAGGGTGAGTGCAACATATCTAATGAGGCCTTCAATATATATGCGTTGCCGATTGTTCCTTGCCAGTCAGTTTGACGTCGTAATCTGATGATGATCATGGAAGGTTAAAATGCATCAGTATGTGGGATTGGCGGTAGTTCTGATTTTCTGTTTGACGACTAGATAAATAAAATCGAATTGATGTTTAAATCAAGCTCCCATATTGACTCAAATAATTGTAGATGCACCCACATATTTGCTGATTGTTTAATTGTAATATCTTGACTCAAATAATTGTAGATGCACCCACATATTTGCTGATTGTTTAATTGTAATATCAGTCAAGTACAATATATGCCAAAATACTAGAGGTAAGAGCCACATATCATCTTTTGCTTTCCCTATATATGCAATGAGGTTTGATCCTCGCTAGTCAGTTTGCCGTCCTATTCTGACAATGATCACGGAAGGTCGAAACGCGTCAGTACGTGTGAGTAAAGATAGTTTTGATTTGTTGTTCGACAACTGGTTAAATATAATTGTATTGGGGTTTCTATTTGAACTAATTTGTTACACTCTCTATATATTTTTTATAAATTTATATCAATTCTCTGAAACACAATAAAAACAGTTATATATATATATATTTACTCTCTCTCAATAGACCATTATCCATTGTTACGGTGTGGTGTGATATCAATCAAGGCAAAAGCGAATAGATTCGCCAAAATAACAGGTGTTCAGAAGTAGTTATTTTTCTCAATTTTAGTGAATTATAACCTATCTCATATTAAATTTATTTCATACTTTTTGTAGGCTCGGTATATAGTAAATATAGTGAGTTGGTTTTGAAATCGCATCATCGAAGTCTATTTAGGGATTTATGTATTTTAATTCTGGAAAACACATTGGTGTAGGAGATTGTACCATCTCATTTTCCTTCATTTCTTTATCAAATTTATAGTGGGGTAGAATCGGCTGTTACTGCTGGGTCGCCAGTAACCAGGAAACGTATGTTTACCTTTTATTTATGCAGACTTTGCTTCATCCTTCTGGTACGCTACTCCTCATACAAAATTGCATATATAGTAATACTGCGGAATCAACAGTATATAAAATTAATATATTTAATTGAAAAATATCACAACAACCTCGAAATGTTTTAACTAATATTGATCAAGGCCAGAGAGTGTGTATTTGCTGGAGTATCAGGTGTACAGATTTAGTTTCAATTCTCGATATTGTTGAAATTTAGCATAACTTGAAACTCGTTGTGTTGGTACTATGTACCGACTTGACAACCATGGTGTTGATACAATTTCCAGGCTCGAAATATATTGTGAGTTTGCTTTGAAGTTGCATTGTCGAATACACCGTGTGAAATTATCTGTATGAATTTCTAAATACACATTCAAAAATACCTTGGAATCGTCTTAAATTTCTTTACCAAAAATAAACTGGCTATATGGCGTAATAATGGCTCCTACTGATTAGTCACCAATAAGCACAAATCGAATTTAATCATGAGATTATGCCATCCGTTCATGCAGTCTTTTTTTAAAACTTCTGGTCATATTTGAACTAATTAGTTACTATCAAAAATTTTTCGAATGATTGTATGTTTCCGAATGAAAGATTTAGGACATGATTTATAGAGACATATATATATATATATATATATATATATATATATATATATATATATATATATATTACTTTTGAAAAGAACTTTTCTGCTATCTGATAAAATTATTTTTTTATTTTTGCAGATGCAAATGATACAATGAACTTTAGAATAGATCCAATTTTTAAACCGCCAATCTGTCATTACTAGTGCCATGCTTAATTTGCACAAAGATACTAAATAAATCATGATTACAGCCGGTCCAAATACAATTAATCGGTGATTAATAATCATTCCGGTAATTCCTGTCGCTTTGGCAACATCATGTGAGTAAAAGCTTAATGCCTGTCGATAATAAACCACAAATTTATAATGAATTCCGAAGACAACAACAACGAAATAAAATATTGTTTTATGTAATTAGTCTCTGCTTAAACATTCACACACATACAAATTTCAACCGGAAATGTTTAATAAAACATTGTGGACAATCAGTTTAAAGCTGCCTAAAAATTCTCTTCACTGTACTAATTATATAAAGATAAAATTAGGCGCAATGTCAATAAGCCTTTACGCAATGCGAACTGTTTATATTTTTGCTTGCACACTTGCTATTCTCTGATTTATAACAAGGAGAATTCTACATCTTAGTTATTACCACCTTGTGATTTCCAATTATAATAACGAAAACATTTTACTCAGTCTGAATTAATTTTATCTATAATTTCTGTAGAGAATTCAAATTCCAAGGTTTCAAAATGGTGAATTTTGTAATTAGCAACTCAAATAATGCATTAATTTAAAAATCCAAAATTGCTTGATCGAATGAGCAAAGAGCACGAGGCTGAATAATGGTTACTATTTGCTTAAATCTGCTATTGTTTTACTGTGTTGCCTGAAGATGGTGCTGGAAATTAGGCACCGAAACCTCGCCAGTAAACAAAGATGTGATAGAACCGCATTTCCAGTTGAAAAAAAAAAGAATTCAACCCGATCAAAGACAAAACGAAATTGGAAATTCTGAGCAATCGGATCTTTGTGTAACTGCCCCTGTACAGCTATTACCCGCGTACGCAAAACGCAGCATTGAAAAGCTTAAAGCTGACACACCGCAAAATATTAACTTCAAAAAATGCCGATTTAATAGTGAAGAGAACGAGGCAGTGATAGTCGGGCGAAATCTTTATATTGTATTTCCGTTGTCTAGCGGATTGAGTGACAGATTTTTTAAATATATTAATGTAAAACGTATCGCATTTATTCAAATTCCCACTGTTTAATTATTTGCCAAGTTATCTTTCCATATGGATATATTTTCTGTGCTTCTTGATTGATCTCACACAGAAACTATTCTGTTATCGTTTCGATTTTTTCATTCGAGCATTGTTTTATTCATATGTAGCATGAGCACTGATATGTATAAAACTCCTCTACTTGTTGGTAACCTAGATTGGTGCAGACAGAATAAGAACCACACAAATACTATTTTCAATCTGCTACTGTG
>JAQBSW010005459.1:0-57292 GCA_029291075.1 Eudiplozoon nipponicum | reverse complement strand
GTCCCTTTGGCAATTGATTGTAAATTTTGTAAATTTTTGAAAAAGAGAATAGCTTGCTCGCAACATTCCCCACCAATGGTGGAGATATTGCAAAATGACCTTTATCTTTCCAATTATCAAGCCAGATAACCTTCGTTTAAAAAGGTTATTTTTGTTAATTTCCAATTAATGTAAAAATAGGTGGAATCATACACTACTTCATTGTGAATTGTACAGAATCATCTGAATTAAAACTTCTTCTGTATCTAATTGTTAAAAGAATAAATCATTATGCCATGCCCGATTTATTATTTTTACCCGATGTATTGTCTTTTTTATGTATAGTAATTTATTTGTAATTTATATTTACTTGATCTTTTTTAATTTGACACTATATAAAGAGTTCTACATTCTAAAAATATGTA
This sequence comes from Eudiplozoon nipponicum, assembly GCA_029291075.1. Taxonomy (NCBI): domain Eukaryota; kingdom Metazoa; phylum Platyhelminthes; class Monogenea; order Mazocraeidea; family Diplozoidae; genus Eudiplozoon; species Eudiplozoon nipponicum. Next base: position 56,888 of record JAQBSW010005459.1, on the reverse strand, counting down.
ATAAAAACCAATATCTATAAATACCGAGTCCAATAGACGAGCCATTTTTATCAGCATATTGAGACCAATAACAAGAGTAGCTATGCATTTTTAGAAAAAAACAAACTCATATGTAAATAAAACTACGTTAGACATTTTATGGTAGTTTTTTAATAATCAAATAACAAATCTTTTGCAATCAATAAAAGAGATAATCATTACACCCATAAAAACATCTCAAAACTGAATTAAGAAATTCTTGTTATCATATATTTAACTGATTACTCACACAGCAATTAAAAGCAAAATGTATTACTTGACACGTAAATTAGGTAGTTATAAAAATCCATACAGCCTTGAAGGAATTTATTTGTTGCGAACTTGGATTAATTGAAATTACCTGATCTGCGTTTTGACTAACTCAGCTTTCATTGTTCCAGTAATTTTCTTTTAGCAAAATATTTCGACCTACCTTACCGTAGGTCTTCATCAGTTGCATTTCACGAATGAAAATGCACACACACACACATGTGACACGCGAATATCTAATGAAAGGTCAGTCTAAGCTATATAAATATTATGACTAGAGGAAATAACGCGCTTGCTTCATTTTTTTTCGTGAAATGCAACTGATGAAGACCTACGGTAAGGTAGGTCGAAATATTTTGCTAAAAGAAAATTACTCACCACATTTGCTTAAATCTGCTATTGTGATCATTGTGTTGTGTTGCCTGAGGATGGTGCTGGAAAGTAGGCACCGAAACGTCGCCATTGGGTCGAACCAAAACTCAACCCGATCAAAGACAAAACAAAATTGGAAATTGTTATCAATCGGATCTTTGTGTAACTGCCCGTGTACAGCTATTACCCGCGTATGCAAAACGCGGTATTGGAATGAATGGAATAAAGTTTAAATGAATAATATATGAATTAGTTAATGATAATCGATAACGATACCAGTGGCGCTGTTAGAAGTTGATAAAAGAAAGATTTCAACAATGTTTTGTTAGTTAATCATGAAGAAAAATAAAATTAAATAACTATGATAAAATCGACTAGAACAATTGATTTAGAATAAATTGGATATCAATTCTATCTGTAAGAATTCCTGCACTTCAGTTGCGCGAATATAGCGAGTCTTTTGTTATCAAGCATCACGGTGGGAAAACAATACCGAGCACTAAGACAGCGACAACCAGGTTTCGTCGTTTTTGTTTAATTTCCTGTAGAGTGGCTGGAATATAATGATGGCTTTTAATATATCAATTTTGGCAAACCACTAGACATGAGTAAGCATTAAATATAAAAATGACCGTTGGGAACGTTCAAGATATCTAAATGGGCGCCTAATGTTGAATCAAAATTTAAAGAAGATTAAAGTACGAAACATGTGAATGGGCTAAAGATATATATATCCACGTAGGAGAGTATTAAAAGTGAAGAAATAATAGATTTCGCATCCAGTCAGTGTTCTTGTATTCCAAATTGTTTAAAAAGTGCAGATTAACTGGGCTCTAAAGCTCAAACTGAGCTAGGAGCATTGTCTCAGTGTGTTTTGCGTTAAATAAACATGTGGCTTTGTATAAGATATAAAAATTTTTGAGTATTGTTAGGTTGAATGGAAGAGTTACAATTACGCGTGACGTAGGTATGACTAGGATGAGCAAATTTGATAGCAAAAAGCAAGTTGTGACCTTAAAATAGAAGGAGATTACTCGTAAATATCGACTGATTAATAGAGGTATGAACTTTGAAAAGATGTGTTAATACCAGTTTTTCTATTAAGAGCCATGTAAACTCTGTTTCGTAACTTTGTACGAATTAAAATGAACGCAGCAACAAGAGGTTTCTGGATGGATGTGTGGCAACCTGTAAAAATCAATAATTACATTGCTCTTCTCTCAACGATCATAGATTATGAGAACGATGCATGCTAACATCTTAAAAAATTAAATTATCATATAGCACATATGTTAATGAAGTAAATAACTTATAATACTGTAACGCTGAGGGTAAAGTGTTGTGCAACGTTAGAAACACGTCTACAGTGTAAGCACTACTGTTGGTGGACTTTCCGAATACTATAGAAACATTCACTGGCTAATGCCATTATGAATTAAAGTACCATAGCAGAGGCGATTGATCAGAAGGCTTTTTAGACACTTTCTCTGCGTGCTTTGTTCGTAGGTTAGTGATCAACTGGTAGATGCACGTAAACCAGTAGACTGGAAAATGGAGGCTGTGGCAATTGCTGTACAAAGGCTTTAACGAGTCCTGCTGATGACCTACGGCTACACCAATAACGCTGGCAAATTTAGAGATCTGACTAATATGTTAAACTATAAGGATTGCCTGGATGCACATCAACAAGTGATGGACGTGACTGTCGGCTGGTTGATTTTGTGAAACAGTGTTGGTTTAACCAAAAATAAGACATCTTACGTAAATAACCAGCACAGAAGGAAGGAAAATGCAATTTAAGGCAACAAGTAGGTCAGAATGTGCTGCATGTCAAGTTCATTGCAGGCCGCACGTGATTAATTTATAGATTTTGTTTTTTCTTATTGGTCCAATTTCAGTAAATTAAATGGCTTAGTTTATTTTGACTAAATTTTCTCAATATCGGCGATATAATTTGACAATTTACACCAACTTACTCTCTGAAAAAAGGAAAAAAGTTAAGTGCCTCCTGGCGAGGTTTGACTAGTATTGTATAGCAGAATTTAAACTGAGTTAAGCAACTAATCCTTGATCTTTTCATAGGTTAGCTAAATATATCGGAATGTGTTAATGCTGGGCTGATGCATACTCATGAACTAATTAATCAATGATATGATGCCAAATGACCAGCACCACCACCACACAAACTGTTAGCAGTAGTAGTCGGTAATACCGCATGAAGCAAAATAGAGCAATGATAACAAGTCTTGATAACCGCAGCGTGAAATTAAAAAGCGGGTTGCAATAAGCAATGCGAAGTTTAAATTGGTTCTTACAGGAAGACTCAACCACTGGCAAGGAAAGAATCTCGATAAAACAAAAGGAGCTTGTAAAAACTCAACATTGTTGATCATGATATTTATAAATAAGTATGTGAAATGCGTAACTAATTCAGTTGTTGTATGCATGATAACTGTTTTTACCATGGTGTGAAACCCATGACTACATACTGTTGTTACACATGGTGTTAGCTTAAAATAGTTGGTCCTAACGCATAAAGTAAGTAGACTATCATTTGTGAGCGACAAGATTGAACATTATGGTGTATAAAAAATACAACATAAAAAACAAATGTTAAAAATAAAAACATCATTTCTACTGGTCACAGATTTTATCTTGCAATAATTCCCACAGGCACGTTATGATCCGTTAGTTATAGAGACCGAGTTCAGTTGGAATGTGAAAAAACTTGTTGATAATCTAATGACGCTTTTTTCCAGTAGTCTTGAAAACTCTTTTTCGGAAGATTTGATTTTTGCTGGAGATAATGGTCTCTTCTTGAGTGTGATAGGTTGTCCTTTTTTGTTAATATTCAACATCATGTTTGATGAAATTTAGCTCTGATTTGCTGAGATCAAAAATCGATTTAAGTCTTTAAAAATATTTAGATTTATATCTCTGAGGATGCAACGGAAATGACTTTATGATCTGTAATGATGGAGTTGTGAGGAAATTCTGGTCATAATCGTATGTTACGTGATCGACGCTGACAACCATAGGATGGAATGAACTGACCCGTATCAGTTGCAAGCAGTACTCCCCAGTATATCTCGGCATTGTAGACACCTTTGAGAACAGAAACTGTTGCACCTGAATCTATGATAAATTGCTCTCTGATATTAAAATCTATAAGGTGCATATCTTCATAGGGTTATTTATCTGGATCATATATGCTGGAAAGTTGGTCATTTTTTATTACTTATTTAGCTATATTTTCTTAAGGTTAATTCACCAATGTAGGATGGAGTCAACATGAACTGAAGCGATATACATTTGAATGTTGATTTTCTCGTTTGCGTATTAAAAATATGCATTATTCCGATGTTATGCCTTGTGGTCAACCACAAAAGGAATTAATAATCTCGCAGAAGAATGCAGAAAATTTCGGAAATTATAAAAGTACTATCAGCAAAACGTTGAAGACTGTCGTCTAAATTATCTGGGAATTCCGATTTTATTTAAATCACGTTTGCGAGCTTGAAATTAACACCAATCCCATTGTATTTAACTAGAAGTCGAAGAACATAACAAAACTACCGGCAGTCGCAATGCATTGACGCGTTTCGACTTTCCTTGATCATCATCAGAGAACGACGCAAACTGGCCAGCGAGGATCACACGGCATTGCATATATATATGGAAAGCAAAATTAGATATGCGGCTCTCACCTTGTAGTCTTGCATACATTGTACTTGACTGGAAATGTCGGCTGCCCAATTTCTATGCAGTCACGAACATAAGCTGTTTGTAGCTTTCGCCACACACATATATATATAGACAATACAATAAAACAATAATTGATTGCGCGGGTGGTGGTAATAATTCTTTAAATCAAGTTTGCGTGCTTGAAGTAAACATCAATCCCATTGTATTTATCCAGTTGCCGAGCAACATAACAAAACTACCGCCATTCGCAACGCACTGACACGTTTCGACCCTCCATACACATCATCAGAGTACGACGGATAACTGACTACCGAAGATCAAACCGAATAAAATATATATGGAAATCAAATTTAGATATGCGGCACTCACCTCTTGATGTGTCAATTTGTTTGACTGATGGTAAAGATTTCGCAGCCGACATTTCCATTCACGTCCCATATATGCAAGACTACTAGAGATGAGAGTTGCATATCTAACATCGCTTTGCATGCGTAGGTAATGCGGTTTGATCCTCGCTAGTCAGTTGGCCGTCGTACTCTAATAATAATCAAGGAAGGTCAAAACGTGTCAGTGCGTTATGACGGACGGAAATTTTTCGTTATGTTGTTCGACCACTGGTAAAACACGATGGGATTGGTGTTTACTTCAAGCACGCAAACTTGATTTAAAGTATTGTTACCACCACCCGCGCAATCAATTATTATTTAATTGTATGATATATATATATATATGGCAAAAGCTACAAACAGCTAATGTTATTGACTGCATAGAAATTGTGCAGCCGACATTTCCAGTCACGCACAATGTATGCGAGACTATTAGATGTGAGAACAGCATATCGAATTTTGTTTTCCATATATATGCTATGCAGTGTGATCCTCGCTAGTCAGTTTTCTGTCGTACTTTGATGATGATCAAGGAAGGTCAAAACGCGTTAGTGCGAAGCAACTTGCGGTAGTTGTGTTATGTTGTTCGACGTCTGGTTAAATACAATTGGATTGAAGTTTACTTCAAGCTCGCAAACTTGATTTAAAGAATTGGATCCACCATTCGCGCAATCAATTATTGTTTAACTGTATTTTCTATATGTATGTGTGTGGCGAAATCTACAAACATCTAATTTTCATGACTGCATAGAAATTATGATCCGAAATTTCCAGTCACGAACAATATATGCAAGACTACTCGAGTTGAGAGCCGCATATCGTATGTCCGTGACTGTATAGAAATTGTCCAGCCAACATTTTCAGTCACGTACAATCTATGCGAGACTACAAGAGTTGAGAGCCGCATATCGAATTTTGCTTTAATATATATGCAATGCGGTTTGATCCCCTCTAGTCAGTTTGCCGTCGTACTCTGATGATTATCAAGGAAAATCAAAACGCATCAGTGTGTTGCGACGGGCGTTAGTTTTGTTATGTTGTTTGACGACTGATTTAATACAATGGGATTGGTGTTTACTTCAAGCTCGCGTTCCTGATTTAAAGAATTCTACCACCACGCGCGACATCAATTAATGTTTAGTTCCGATTTTCGTTGTTTTATTATGATCTATTTGAACGGAAATTATTATCCGCTGATTATTTTAATTGTGGTATGGCTAAAAATTAGCTTTCAAGAATTTTATCAAATCTATAATAGTTCTCTCAAATGGCGATAGCCTAACACCGGTAGATGATAGACGTTCTAATGAACACTAATTTATTTTCGAGATCATTCATGATTGGAAATAGCTCAAAGTACATTAAAAAATGCAACAAAAACTCTTCATCAAAATTAAATTTTGAATTTAAAACTAAATTGCCAGGTATATTTAAAGCATTTATAACAGAAAACTTAACCTAAACTGCCTCTATAAATTGAAGAGACAGAATTATGAACCAAATTGCTGCTGATAAATAAGTTCGTAGAGATGACTTTGGAACTATATTCCGTAACAGCTATCAAAGATTCAACTGATTAAATATGAAACGTAAAATTATTCTGATAAATAGCTTTGTAAACCTGACTTGTGCCTTATAAAAATCCACTGAACGCTACTAAATTTATTCGTCTAATTGACTCTGAACAATTACTTACAAAATTTCAAAACCTATATCACGGATTAAATAGACTTATAAGACTGATAATGTACTTAATTATATTTTTGTGGTGATTTGTGTTATATATACAAAACAGATTCTTGTACTGTAAATATTTCATCAATTCTGAAGCAGATTAGCTATAGCTGAGGGCCAGTAAAACAGTATAAATTAAATTTTTACCAGTTTGTGCTTCATTAATAATGTGCGATTTTATACGATATAAGTTGCACGACAAGTAATAGATTAATTACCTGGCCCTTGTTATACCCAACAAGTTGTTTATATCTACTACCTTCAATTTGACTCCGGATATTTAGGCGACTACTTTGGGCAGCTTTTCGCAGCGGAAAGCAAATCCTATAAACATTTTGAGAATCATTAAATCATGAGACAAATTAAGTTAAGCTACTTCATCTATACTTATCGGTAGATCTCTTAACCATAACTATCTTTTCACTAGATAGGTGTGTGTCATGTATGTGTGTGTTTGTGTTTGCCTGCTTATACTCATCAAAATGAAACTACAGTGATTTCATAACCCATACTAGTGATTAACTAGATAAGTGTAAGTCATGCATGCTTGCATGTACATTCGTTTTTTTGGATTGAAAGGCAATCAGTTACTGCACATGAACAATCATCAAAGTGAAATTACAGTGATTCAACAATACCTGACGATTTGCTAAATAAGCGTACGCCACGCCTAAGTGTGTATGTGTATGAGCGTTTGTTTAAGACTTATAAATAATCAGTTCCACATAATTAATGACAAGTATATCACTCCTCCAAGTGAAAATAAAATGGTAAATGTCAATTCCTATTTGCACACGTCAGATCTATCTTTATACTTACTGTCTTAGATTAAGTATTTACGAGTGGCATCTGGGTAAGGAGAGACAAGATATTTTGAATACCCAGGCGCAAACATTTTACGGTAAATAATTAAGTTATTAAAAATATAATACAAATAAATAGAAAATGCTTCATTAGAACAGATAGTTAAAATATTAATGGGTAATACAAAATTCGAAAATTGCCTATTGTATGAAAGATAATAGTTATATCGTAAAGTTTCCATTTTTCGGAAATGTTAAGGTTTATTATAAAGTACTACAACAAATAAAGAACATAAGTCAATATATACAAATATATAACAAGAAGTCAAAAATGAAATTATTAGCTAATCAAAAAAATCTGTGATATTCAAATACTCACTCTCCACATTCTGTATTTTAATGGAAATCCAACGTTCTTATTCTTCTACTTGAGCAATATTCTGGTTCTAATTCGTGCAACCTTCGTTTCCTACCTTAATTTAATGCTGTATTCCGAATTGAACCTAGTTGTATTTCGTTGGATTCTCTAATCAATCTTGTGGATCATCTATTCGAACATATATTAAAAGTATGTATGATGAAATGAATTCAATATACTAGCTAAATACTCTTTGTTGCGGTGAACTAATATATATGCAAGAATGTATTAGGAGTTGCAAATCTAGTAACAAATTAGTTCACTTGTGACCAGAAGGATAATCCAAAGACAGCATGGACGGAAGATATAATCTCATGTACATTCGTTTCGTGCTTACTGGCGACTCATCAGTAGAAGCCGGTATTACGCCCTTTAGCCATTATATATTTGGGGAGGCCTGCGGGATAATAGGACGGTACAATCTCGTAGACAAAAGTATAAAACTATATTAGTGAAGCTAACATCATATAAAGTTTTGAAAATGCGAATTCTACGCTAAACCACACAATATAATATATATACCGAGTATCTAAAGGATACTAACAATATGTCTATTGTGTTAGTAACCGATAACAACAATGTAGAATCGAAAAGTTGTATGATACCAGCAATATGGTTACTGAGATGGTACATGATACCAACATGATGGATATCATTAGGTTCACCGAAATGAGATTAAAATATTTCTGAACACCTTTTACTCCAGTAAATCCATACACTCTGGCCTTCATCGATATCAGTCATCACATTTCGCGGTAAGCATGACATCATTGAATTCTACATATAACAGTTAATAAGTGTTTGTTTTTGAGAAATAATAGATATAAAAGTATGTACTAGTTGTAGTGAATCTAGTAACAAATTAGTTCAGTTGTGACCAGAAGGATAAACCAAAGACAGAATGAACGGAAGTATAATCGCATGTACATTCGTTTCATGCTTAATGGCGACTCATCAGTAAGAGCCGGTATTACGCCATTTAACCAATAAATATTTTGGTTAGGCCTGTGGAATAATAGGACGGTACAATCTCTTAGACGAATGTTTAAACCCATAGTAGTGAAGCTAACATCACATAGTCTTGAAAATGCGTCTTCCACGGTAACTCGCTCTATATAATATATATACCGAGTCTGTAAAGTATACCAGCACTATTTTATTGCGTTAGTAACCGATACCAACATTATAGTACCGAAAAGGTACATAGTTATAGCACTATGGTTACCGAGTCGGTACATGGTTCCAGCATGATTGATATCAATGTATGCTATAGTTCATCGAAATTGAGAAATACAACTATTTCTGAATACCTGTTACTCCAGTAAATCTATACAGTCTGGCCGTGATCGATATCAGTTATCACATTTCGCGGTAAGCATGACATCATTGAATTCAACATATAACAGTCAAATACTGTTTGGTGCGGAGAACTAATATATACGCAAGTATGTATTATGTGTTGCAAAACTAGTAACAAATTAGTGCAGTTATGACCAGAAGGATAAACCAAAGACAGAGTGAACTAAAAGTATAATCTCCTGTAAATTCGTATCGTGCTTACTGGCGACTCATCCTAAGGAGCCGGTATAACGCCCTTTAACAACTATATATTTGAGTAAGGCCTGTGGGATAATAGGACGGCAAAATCTCCTAGACAAATGTGTAAACCTACAGTAGTGAAGCAAACATCATATAAAATCTCAAAAATGCGAAAACCACGCTAGCTCACTCTATATAATATTTATACCTAGTCTGTAAAAAGTACTAATACTAAACTTTCCGTTCATGCTATCTTTGGTTTATCCTTCTGGTCACAACTGAACTAATTTGTTACTAGGTTCGCAACACATAATAAATACTTGTATGTATATTAGTTCACCGCACCGAACAGTATTTGACTGTTATATGTTGAATTAAATGATGTCATGCTTACCGCGAAACGTGATAAGTCCAGAGTGTATAGATTTACCGGAGTAACAGGTGTACAGAAATAGTTGTATTTCTCAATTTCGATGAACTATAGCATACATTGATATCCATCATGTTGGAACCATGTACCGACTCGGCAACCATAGTAATAGTACTATGTATCTTTTTGGTACTACAATGTTGGTATCGGTTACTAACGCAATCGACATAGTGTTAGTATCCTTTATAGACTCGGTATATATATTATTTAGAGTGAGTTACCGTGAAAGTCGCATTTTCGAGACTTTATATGATGTTAGCTTCACTACTATGGGTTTACACATTGGTCTAAGAGATTGTGCCGTCCTTTTATACAACAGGTCTAACCCAAATATTTAGTGGTTAAAGGGCGTAATACCAGCCCCTACTGATGAGTCGCCATTAATCACGAAACAAATGTACATGCGATTATACTTCCGTTCATTCTGTCTTTGGTTTATCATTCTGGTCACACCTGAACTAATTTGTTACTAGATTCGCAACAACTAATACATACTTTTATATCTATTATTTCTCAAAAACAAACTTTATTTAACTGTTATATATAGAATTCAATGATGTCATAATTACCGCGAAATTTGATAACTAATTTTGATCAAGGCCAGAGTGTATGGATTTACATGAGTAACAGGTGTTTAGATATATATTTAATTCTCAATTTCGGTGAACTTTAGCATACATTGATATCCATCATGTTGGTATCATGTATCATCTCGCTAACCATAGTGTTAGTGACATGTACCTTTTACGTACTGCAATTTACCTGATATTCGGATTGCGTACCGAAATATTTGAATCCACTGTCATCATGATTTTTCCATGTATTAAATATATGGAAAAATCATGATGACAGTGGATTCAAATATTTCGGTACGCAATCCGAAAATCAGGTAAATTATCTCTTTCCTGTCGCGCAACATGTTTCTTTTAAATCTTATGTACTGCAATGTTGGTATCAGTTACTATTACAATATACATAGTGTTAGTATATATTATAGACACGGTAAATATATATTATATAGTGTGCGTTAGCGTAGAAGTCGCATTTTCGAGACTTGATATGATGTTAGCTTCACTACTACGGGTTTACACATTCGTCTGGGAGATTTTGCCGTCCAATTATTCCACAATACTCAACCAAATATATACCGGCTCCTACTGATGAGTCGCCAGTAAGCACGAAACGAATGTACATGAGATTAGGCTTTCCGTTCATTCAGTCTTTGGTTTATCCTTAAGATCACAACTGAAATAGTTTGTTACTAGGTTCGCAACACATAATACATACTTGCATATACATTAGTATAAATATTTGCATAATAGAAACAAGTGAAATAAGCATTATTACAACAGTATCACTGCGTTCCTAACACGGTTCCCTTTGTAACGCTCTTTCTGGATTACTCTGCAACGTAACACACAAATCTAAAATGTAATCAGTACAACCGATGAATATAAAGTAGAATAGGTAGATATTGACCGTTCGCTCCCGTCTTAAATTGTAGTATTAGAGCATAGACAGATGTCTATAATTCCTCCTAGACCCTTGCTTTATGTGTCCATTTCGTAGGCTAGTGATCTACTGGGTAGATGCACGTTAACCAATAGATTGATTGAAGGGGCATATGGCAACTACGGTTTGAAGGCCTTAATGAGTATGGTTGGTGATCTGCGGAAAACTTAAAAATCTCACTAATACGTCAAACGACAACGATTGCCAGGATGCGTAGCGACAAGTGATTGGCGTTACTAAGCCTGTAAATCGCATATAATGCAGCATGTGCAAATTATCTGCACAGCTTAAAGGCGATAAAAAATTGTAGTCAATGTGTAAGGTGTTTATATTAAGATCGAAACCATGATTAAAATTTATTCAATGAGTAGTTCAGAGTGTACTAGGTGAGAAATGCACTACATTTATATAGTACTTGTCGCACGAGATTAGTTTATGGATTAATCCTGAATTAATAAATTGAATTGCTTCGTTTATTTGAATTACTTTACAAGATTTTGGCTATATATTTCGGCCAATTACAATTCAATCGTAATTTATTTTAGCCTAGTAACAACTCAAGAACAATTCGCTGACATATTGTAGGAGGTTTTGTAGTTAATGTAAGAGATTCTGCGGGCTAGTTGTTTGTTTAGCGAGGTTATGCACTCTTTCCTAGCTGTTATTAAGATCCGCATTCGTGATTAATCCCTGGCCCTTTCCCGAAGGGTGATGTGAGAAAGCTCAGACAAATGTCATTGTTTTATTGAACACAATGCTGCAAATCAAAGAGAAAAATCGTAAAAAATTAGTCACAATAAGCACAAAATATAAATCCAAATATTTTGATGTCACAATAATCAAATTTATGCTAGGTTTTGAGTGTCAAATCACATATATCCACGGAACTGTAAGGTTTCGGATAAATGATTGTGGAATAAACAAATTATAAATCCAGAGAAACTTAATTGAACTGTTATTGGTTATGTAAGAATAGTTAAACCACACAAAATATATAAATTCTGGCTTTGAGCGTTAAGTCACATAAATACACTGCCTGTTACCGGCGTATTACATGCGGGTGTCTCTTTTTATTAAACAAAACCGTATTAATTGCAATTAAATTTGTAGTTCAAGAAATCTCAATTAAAACTGCTTGAAACTTACAGAGATTGTTGCTAAAATCACAGTTACGAGAAATATCGTGTAAAACCAGAATTATCCTATGTGACCTTAAAGAGAACTGTATTTGTCAAAATTGAACTTCGTTTGCTCGTAACGCGTGAATAAAATTCAAATTTAATTTACGCGGCACCAATTAAAACAAGCGAAATTTGCATTTAACCAATGGCCCGCGAGCTTTCGATTTCAGGCTATATAAGCACGGTGAATTTACCATGCCAGTCCGTAATCTCGTTTGATTTTTGCAGCGCACTATGTGTACGTGCTGTCTTCTCTCATACTGACTTTTCACCTATGTTGACTTCAGAACTTGCTTCACACGCAGAGTCATTTTCAGTCACGACTCGGAAACCATAGTGTTAGTACCATGTACCTTTTCGGTACAATGCTGTTGGTATCGGTTACTAAGACAATAGCCATAGTGTTAGTATCCTTTACATACTCGGTATATATATTATATAAAGTGAGTTAGCGTTGAAGTCGCATTGTCGTAGACTATATGATGTTAACTTCACTATTGCAGGCTTACACATTCGTCTACGAGATTGTTCTGTCCTATTATCCCACATTCTTGAACAAAATATATAATGGTTAAAGGGCGTAATACCGGCTTCTATTGATGAGTCCCCAGTAAGCAAGAAACGAATGTGCATGAGATTATACTTTCCGTTCATGCTGCCTTTGGTTTATCCTTCTGGTTACAACTGAACTAATTTGTTACTAGGTTCGCAACACCTAATACATATTTGAATCGTACAGAGCCTGCGGAGATTACCGTAAGCTAAATTCAGTGACAAAATCTTATGCATATCCTATTCCCAATATTAACACCTTACTTGAAAATCTCAACGGCAGAAATTTCTTCTCAGTGATTGACCTCAGACACGTCTACCATCACATCTCGGTAGCACCAGAAGATATTGAAAAGACTGCAGTCATCACTTCATTTGGCCTTTTCGAATATATTTACATGCCTTTTGGACTTAAGTGTGCTAAACAGACATTTCAAAGATTCATGGATAACATACTTCGCGACGACTCTGCTTATTGCATGTCATAATGGTATTCAGTCCAGACTTCGAACCGCATGCCAGGCATCTACGAAATGTTCTGTCACGATTATCCACCCACTGACTCAAGATCAAATCTGACAAGACGCAGATGGCAACTACATCCGTGGATTTCTTAGTACATCGTATCACACCGCAGGTTATTCAGCTTTTGCCGTCAAAGACGAATTAAATCAAGAATATCAAGTCACCAAAGACTGTTAGCGAGTTGCAGAAAATTCTTCGAGTACCAAACTACTATCGCAAGTTCCTTCCGGGCCTTTCAAGACAACTTTATTCTTTGTGCAGGCACCTGCGGAATTCCATCATCGCCAAGTACCCTGCCAGAGTGGAAAGACAGCTTTCATGTCTAAGCGAATGGCAATTTGTTTTCTTTCACGTCAAGAGCGAACAAAACGTCATTTTAGATGCCTTTCCAGGCCAGACATCTCGCTACAACCACCTTCGCCGACGCCGTTCACTATCATCTAAGTGACACTGAGTGAACCTGCACTAACGCCATTCCTCCTGCAAATGGAACAGCGCAGTGGCATTCACATTCAAAGATCAATAGCCCATCACCCAACCATGCTCATATGCCGTCTCTGGGAAGGCTTACCAATTGTTTACTTCACGGTTATGCAGCCCAAAAAGCCAGTTCCGCCGACCAGCCTTTAGAGATTAGTTTTCGACTCAAGTCAAACTATTTCTCACCCAGGAAGTCAAGCGATTGTCCGACTTCTCACAGATCATTTCTGGAGTCACAGACTTAAGCAGAACCCTAAAGGAGGAGTCTCCAAGTGTGCAATTTGCCAGAAAAACAAGATCGCACGGCACACTCTTCCTAAGTTGCAACATTTCCGAACTACTTCTCGCATAGCGATCGTCCACATCGGCATAGTTCATCTGACAGCGTTTCAAGGTTCCAGCTACCTTTTAACTATGAATGATAGATTTACACGATGGCCTGCGACATTACCTCTTGGCACCATTTCTGCAGACTAAGTAACTAACGGTTTTATCTCTGCATGGATATCCAATTATGGTTTTCCCAATAAGGTCATCACTGCCAGAGGCCATTGCTTCTCATCGGATCGTTTCAAAACCACCTTGCTGCACTTGGGATGCACCTTACGCCAGACGACTGCCTACCATCCCCAAGCTAACGGTATGGTAGAGAGAATGCATAAAGAACTCAAAGCTGCTTTAGCATCCTCGTCAATTAATGGCAACTGGGTCGATGCACTACCTTTAGTTCTGCTTGCCATGCGTTCCCGTACTCGAGAATCCATTAAAACGTCTGCATCACAACTCTTGTATGGCATGGATCTACGCCTGCCTAGTCAGCTCCCACGTCTACTACCGGCACAAGATGACCCACAAGACGAAGCTACCCGCCTTCGACTTCATTTCGGTAACATGTCTGAACAGCAGCCGAGACATACGCCTCGTCCAGTCTTCGTTCACCCACAGCTCCACAACTGCAAGAGAGTACTCGTTCGCAACGACAAAAATGTTGCACCACGGCAACCAAAGTATCTCGGTCTTTACCCGATTTTGCTCAGACAACCCAAATACTTCATTATTATGCAAGGTTCTACACCGACATCAGTAAGCATAGACAGGTTGAAACCGTATATTGAACCGCCTGATTCTGAGAACAATCAACCTTCTACAAATGTCTCAGTCTCCACCTGTCCACAATCTCAATAGCTTGCTTTGCAAAACGCGTAATTGATATTTTTTAACATTAACTTTTCGTTATTCTACGTATCAAAATTTTTAACTTTACATTATTTTTCGCATTTGTCTCTCGTAGCATAATCTGCTGTTCTTAGCTAACAATTGTGTAGCATTTTTGAGCAGTTCTTTGGTATTATGACATCTTTGAGGCAATGCTCGTGTACACATTTTTTATGCAGTTACCTTTGATTTTTGTGTATATATTTTTTCATTATAATGTATTTCTCACACATGACCTCACGTTGCCTATTTTGGTATGACCAGCTACTTGGAGCTAAAGCTTTCGTGTAGCAACACTATGTAGTTATCAACTTCATATCATGGTACAGGCCACTTTTAATATATACCTCAACTTCATCAAATGCTCAGAGACCACTCTGCAAATATCATGACCACAACGTCGAGCACACACTAGCTCCTTTGGTCGTATACAAACACATTGACGACGATTCAGCCTGCCTAGGTTTTAACTTAAACCTGGCAACTTCAGTGGAGATTTACCTCGAAATCCTCACGCTGCGGCTCCCAAATCTTACACTGCTCTATATTGCCTCACACGGTATGACCGGCCACTAGAGCTAACAATTTGTGTAACAATTCCTAGTGGCTATTTGGCATCCTATCATTCTTGAAGCAACCAACAAGCATACTTATCGTACATTATATATTTTTGCTAAACTTGGTTCGAACTCTGCCATGCATTTCTTATCTAGCCTCTCCGAGAGGAATATTTTTTCCCTTTTTCAAAGAGGAAAGTGATGTAACGCTAAGAAATTGCCGACATATTGCATGAATTAAATTCACTTTGATTTATACTGCACCAATGAGAAAAAAGCGAAAATTGCCGTTAACCAATAATGTGCAAGTAGCTATATACTGCTATTACGTGGCCATTTAAGCACGGTGAATTTACCATGTAATTCAGTTGTCGTGATTGCCTTCTGCTGTGCGTATCTCCGACGTGCTGTCTGTCACCTTTCACATACGCTGATTTTTGGCCTTTCTTTACCAACATTGGCAATATCTGCCACGCCAATCTTGTTGCTGTACAACTAGAGAGACTGTGGAGGAAGATAAATCCTCCGCCAAAATTAAAGTAACATTAACTGATAAATTTAAACCACCTTGGCTGATTGTAACGAATTTTATTTAAAAAGAATTTTTCTTTTATTTTCCAGAACTTTCTTTGTTTAAATATTTGACTTTGAATTGTGCGCCATTTCCAGTTTTCAAGTGTCACGGTCCTCGACTGGTTGTATCTTCCTTTGGTATGCTGCAATTATCATTTTTTCTTCATTAAATACTGATCAAATTAATCAATATATATCTGCTTATACTGTCTTGTATTTTTTTACAGAAGCACACATAGAAGGGACGTTCTGGAACAAGTAATTTAATATTTCTGTTGTTCGCGTATATCTCCTTTCAGATTATTTGTTTGGGTGTTTTGCGCGAGACAGGTTTCACATACCGATTCGCCTAATTAATAATTATTAAATAAACTTTACAGATATGGATGCTGATATTAAATTTGAGGACACTAGCAAGTTAGTGCAAGATATTGCAGGTTTGAATTTAGCAGATGCGAATGGAAATATAAGCATATCAGATTCTACTGTAAATTTTAGGATTACAAACGACCCGGCATCTATGGGGTTCTCAGACAAGAATAGGTTAGGAGCCTCTGCAAGACGAGCCAATTAAGGTAGAGCTTCAACGAAGTTACTCAGAGAGATTCCAACGCTACAACAGAATGAACCACAACCCAAGTCAAGCTAGTCTCAACAGTCTTGGAGTACTTCTGGCCAACACCACACTTACGTACTCTCTCGGCATTTGCCAGAGAATACAAGACCGTCCCTGTTAAGGGACCCACAACAGTACTAGCTCTTTACTTTATGGCGCTCTAACCAAGTTTGTAACGTCGTACGGCATTTACTTGAAGCTGGGGCGTTTACAGTACAATTGAACATATTAAGTGATTTATTTGTTTAAACCAAGCATTTTAACGCCGCTGTTTTAAAACTCGTTGACACTTCGACGTTTTATTTTAAACATGTAATATATCATATTAGAATGCCGCAATCGTAAAATCACTTTATGTTGCTTTTTAAATAACATTTTTTATTTCTTATTAATTCTTTATTCTTGTATCATGCATTTGATCATTTAAGCAATTAACGAAATCATTTAAATATTTTATTAAATGCAAAGTAGCTCGGACCGCATAAGTGTGGATTAAAATGAATATTGGAAATGTTACAGTAAAATTGTACTTTGGAGATGATATACGAAAAGTTAAAATACATTCAAATGATTTAACGTATGATGGATTGCATAAAAAGATTAACTACATTTTTAAAAGGACATTTAGCCAACCTTTTAATGTCTGCATGAAATATATTGACAATGGAAAGTTGAAGTCTTTTCATTTCAGATGGTGATTTGATCACAATTGCTGAAAACTCAGACCTTCTTTTGGCTGTTCAAGACGGAAGCTGTCTCAAAATTCATTTGTTTGGTATTTTTTCGTTGTTAAATCTAGATGTTAACAAAACATTTGAGCATCCTATAGAACCTTTAACATGCAGTGAAGCTATTCTCCTTGCTAGACAGATGAGCGTAGTGAGGACATTATTAATTCGTCTTATTGATCGTCTAGCTAGCTTCAGACCAATCGAATCGGACGCTTTTTCTGCCTTTAATTGTGGTGTACGTTTACAATTTGGTTATTCATTTGCTAAAAAACAAATGAGTTATTATTATTAAACATTGTCTAAGATTATAGCAGAAGAGCTATTCTAATAAATTGCTTTGTGGTAAAATGCTCCACCCTACCTGAAAATTTATGCACACTGTTTTTAACTATCCTTTTTGTCCATTTCTTTTATTTTTAAATATTTTATTTTATTAGCAACTTTTCTTCTTACTTCTATTAACTGATTATCATTCTAAGAATATACATTTCTCTGTTTTTATTTATAAGCTTTCTCCTCGTCAAATCTGTTTACCAGCAGCATTTGACTAACCATTTTCGCACGTTGCAATGCTGTTAATTGCAAGCGAAAAATTTTTTTTTTTCAGTAATGTGGTCCAATGGATAGCTGTCAAAAAAATTATCTGTTTCGTTAATGTTTTGTGTGCACGGAACAGTGAGTTTAACCATTAGTTGTTCCGATCCCTTCCTTTGGATAAATCATATCAGACTTACTATTTGATGTTGCCTATCGCTGTTACACGCGAAGTCACAATCATTCAGGATATTATAAATAATTATTTAAATCATTATATTAACCACTTAATTTATTTGACGAATGGAGTTTCTTGGCATTACGTTAATAGCATTAATGATATTCAATATTATATTCCTTCTATTTTGTTTTTCTGCAAACTTAAATGTGGAAGTATAATTAATGCAAATTATTATCAATATAACCATCAAATTAATTGCGTCAATTATAGAGATTATTTTTAGTCAAACGAAATTTTTTTCCCGATATAAAATATAAAATGAAAAAACCAAATTTATAGTGAATTTGTTCGATGACTTTTGAACGAATAAGGATTGTTCTGTCATCCTATCGCCGACTCGTCTTTATAGTATAACCCTTATAACGTAATAATCTTCTTCAATTAGCAGTACTTTTAACAGAATTTTGCTGAAAAGACTCATCTTCAATCAATTATTCAAAACAAACAATTAAAGGTTTAAATAAATACGTTTATAGATTTTTATACAAAACTTTGTTGATATGTATGCCCTAATCGTATAATTCTTTCAGGCAGTAATTCTAAATAAACAAAATGCATTATTTGTTATTCTGGTCCTGTGCAATAATTTGTGAGTTAATTGGTAAATGATTCACATAAAAGTCGCAAAATGTATATGTACTAATCAAGATAGTTCATTAGAAGACAGCTAACTCGTGCTAGCACAACTGTTTATTATGCCATAATGGCCAATTCGGTCATGAATTAATTCGTTAAGATAACATGTATAATTAAAATACGAAATCAAATAAGTGATGGTTAGACAAGAAAATTTTGAAAACTATTTATCAAAACAATAAACAAAACAATGATAGAAGATAAAAGTCTTTTAATGAGCGTTCAACTCATTAAGGGTTTTAAAATAAACGAACGGTTCAAATGTGAAATTTAGAGGAACTATATTCTCGGTAATTGATTAATCACTAATTAGATAATAAAAACAGTCTTAATCCGATGTTCTTAATCATTTACTGGAGCTAGCTTCAGCTTCTGATTCGTGCAGTAGCCTTTTAAAACAATTAGCTAATACGGTGTTCCACATCGATCGTAAAGATTTTTCACAATTGGTACGTTCATAATATCATCTCGAGATTTAATTTCGATAAATTCTCTAATCAATCGAGTCATCCCGCTACGACTACATATCGCTATGCGTCTGCGATAATTCTAGTTAATAGTGTTTCCGGTCTCCACTGCATTACGGGAAAGATCAGATCTAGCAACATTCCCATATTTAAATGAAGTTCTATGTTCTGCTATTCTTACCTTGATTGGGCGCATTGTCTCACTGATATACATAATACTGCAATCATTGCCTGGGATTTAATAAACTCATAATGTTTCATTTTTTTCTCTTTGGTTAGGAAGTTTAGTACTCAGTGTAAGAGACTTTTAGGACGATTCTCATATTGTATTTTAAAGCTATTGATTTTACTTTTCTGCCTTTTTTGGAGTCCGGTAGTACTATGATCTCACGATATTCCTTCCCTTTATCAGTTTTTATGGACATCAAATTTGGATTAAATTTTCTTATGACATCCATCATTGGTGCTTCTACTAAATTAAGATGATAAATGTTAGCCAAGAATATATATCACATTCTACTCAATTCAAACTTCCTATGCTTTATATCTGTTAATCTAAGGCTTCTTAGTGTTTATGCCTTTAAGATACCAATTTTCATTCGATACGGATGATTGGGTTTGAAATTAAACAGGATTTCGGAGTAAGTATCCTTTCGAAAAATATTTTTCTAATATATGACCTTTCTAATTTACATGATTTCCAACACTGGTAATTAACCTGATGATTTCCGTTCGGGAGTAAATTAAAGTTCGCTCATTCGATTCGTTAAATTTAAGAAATTTGCCATTTCATCCCAACCATGGTTCAATATCAATGATATGTCATCGGAGAACCGTGGGTCCATTTTTGGCTTCAGTGGTGCCTTATCCAAAACATTTTTGAAATAATGCATTTAAACTTTTTCTATTCGGACGAACAAAGGTTGTCTACCTGTGACACCTCTATTTTTATAATTTTTTCCGTAAATTTAAAATAAATAGTAGACATAAATATTCACATCATCCACACAATGTGCCTAACCGTCATTTTACTTCATTCCAATGTTAGCCGGTGAAAAACTATGACACGTCGTAAACAATCCATGGCTTCAGGTATCGGTATATATGTGTGTCTAAGCTTATTAATCTATTTTCTTTATCGTGTATACATTTATAAACAATTTTTACCAACTGATAAGAGTTCATCAATGTATGGTCCAAGAAATAAGGATATTTTATTATTCTATGACATAAAATCTTAGAAATTTTATTCGCTAGGAAGTGTTGGATATTTACAATAATTCTTAATGTGTTACCAGGTTTATGCAAATTAACCAAACTATACACTGAGTGCAACTGTATCTCTTTGTATGAGTGTGTTACCATGTGCTGATTGCAGTCCCTCAGTAGCAATCGTATTATTGATTAATAGTTTTACTTGCCCTTGTAGCCGATCAGTTGGGTCTTTTTATTTTATAGTATAATTCAACGTTGCTTAACTGTTGTAACATTTAATTATTGCGATTGGATTGACTGATCAGAACCGCAGTTCCTCCTTCATCCGATTTTAGACAAAAACCTATATTCGAATTTAAATTATATCTGAGACGTTAAATTTAATAGTTGGGCTTTAATCTATCCTTTTGGTGTATTAAAATCATTGAGGCAACCTCAAATTCAAATTTCACTTTACCCTTATCTGAAAGAAGTTCGCCGTTTTGACAGCCTCTGTAATGCACAACCATGAAAGAGCCAAAAGTGACTAATGTTTCAATGCCATATAACCATAAGAAGCGAACATTGTAATTAGTATTGTTCATGGTCATATTTGGACTGCAAAAGAAAATTAGGTCACCCATTCCTGGTGTGGATGGTTTGTATTCGGAGTTTTCCTTCTAAATAGTATGTCAATCAAGGCTGATGAGCACCATCTTCCAAGATGCCAGTGACAAAAATTTTATTCAGCAGCCGAAAAGTCGTTCGTGTCTGGCACGCTTTCTCTCATTACGTTTAACACATTTAACAATAAGTTACTGCGCAGTTATACCAAACTCAAAGCTTCATATTAAGCGGGATGATGACTGTTCCTTTTGGAGCCTGGGCTGGCTAGTATGTGCCCGACGGTCGACAAGCCGGAATTTGTATGGCTACGGGCCACATAACATTTGCAACAACTGTTTAAATGTTTCCGATACAAATATATTAGATTTAATTTAACTCTTATAACCAATATACTAAACGCTTAAGCATTTTTTTCGTCACTTAACTTTAAATTGACCGTGTCTGTCGGTTATATATTTAAAAAAATTCTTTTTACATTCCTCAATATAAAAGATTTGTAATAGAACATTTCTTGGATGCTTGGCAATTCAACTTGATTCCTCTTAAGATTTAGTGTTGATAGATTTACTATCCGATTAATTACGATTAAATAACTTCTGTTTTGGGAAGGTCTTTAAATTCCCAAATATGCCAGTTTTCTATAATATCTAAGTTCTCGCTTTCAGAATTTCGCTATTATGGGCTTTATCACGATGCTCCTCTATACATTTAAAATCATCATCATCTCTGTCATTGATGCGAGAGCGCGCAACGATTGCTTTAATGTTTCAATAAATGGATCTAATGACATTTCTGGCATACATATTCAATTTCAAGTTTCAGTCTCGACGATCGCTTGTCATGCGCAAATTGCCATATAATAGAAGCGGATAACAAGATTCGGCAAGTTTTACGCGAAGCCTCTGCTTCTGCTGGTCCATCTGTAACTCCAAACGATAACACTTCCAATACCACCTGGAACGTTTAATTAGGCGTTGTCATATTTTCTTTAAAACAGGTCATACTATCATTTCACCAGGTAGTGCTATCTCATTTTATGCTTAGTTAACCACGTGAGTTTGAAATAAATGCTTAATCCAGTTAAAAAACTGGTTCCTACAAAAACTAATGTCCATTTAGCATACAGTACAACAATCAACGTAAGCAGATGTTTATCATCTGAGCATCAGTTCACATTTAGAATTACCCACCCCCTAACACATACGATATATATTGTAAAACCTCAACAAACATTCATTTGTAGAATTATGTATACAAAGATTGTTAGTATAGATTTTGTGCAGTTGTACGTTATTGAAATTGTCTATGAAGAAAAGATCTACAAATTAATTAGCTTAAATCAATTCATTGTTTAGGCTTTCTTTCGGCTAAATGATTGCTGATATATATGTAATGTATGCATCATGTCATTTTATAGATTTTAGTAAAACGGGTCCAATTGTATTTATCAATTCTGGATGTGTTTATAAAATTCCAGCCTAACCTAGATTCCACAATTTTTCACTTTTTATATTAAATTTGCAATTGTTGTTTAAATCAACTCATTGCCTCTAATTTTTTATGTCAGAATATTTTTAAATTGTATATTAACTATTTTTCAGTTGTAGAAAACGCATGTTGCCCGATATCAATTTTGAAAAACTCGTTTAATATTTTTCATTAGCGCTTTTGGTCCATTGTATGAACTGAATACATTTTTGCTTAAATAGAGTAAAACAGTCCACAAAGCTTTGTATAGAATTCACATGAGGTACTTGAAAAATTAATGTCCTACACGTCATCATCATCATCATGTCCAGTCATACAAAAGTCAAAAGTGACTAATGTTTCACTGCCATATAACCATAAGGAGTGAAAAAAGTATATAAGTGAATTTAAACAAATTATTAGTGAGATTTACGAGAGAGAGAGAGAGAGAGAGAGAGAGAGAGAGAGAGAGAGAGAGAGAGAGAGACAGAGACAGAGACAGAGACAGAGAGCAGGAATACCTTGCTACCGTGATTAAATTTTTCAGGATAACTCTCAGAAATGAGGCAAACTAAACCTCTCCACAACACCATTATGGTCAAGTTGGCATTCGGGCAAAGCGACATCAGCAATACAGCTTCCTTTCGGATTTCTCTGTATCACCTCATAAACAAACTAAACCTCATGGCTAACTTTGCCCTACTAAGAAAAGAAAGTTACGAAGATGATTCTACTAGACATCTGCAAGAAGATCGCTACTTAGCTCGATTCGATGCCATATCGTTAATGGTTCCTATCCAAGAACTATGATGCGCACGAGGACCCCATCCCGGCAGACGAGTGTGTCCTATACTACCCAATTTGGATGTACGTGACTTCATTTGTTTCTGCCTTGTCAAAATCTGCCCACCTTGTTTCTTACGCCAATTTGGTGCTGGTTGAGAGAACAGAGCTCTACTGGGCAATTGAAATGAAGGCATACTCAAAACGTGACCGAGCCAACGAAGTTGGTAGAGCCTTATTTGTTTTTCTAACGACGAGCTCTTATTGTAAAATCCAAAAATGCGTCTACGGATGTCAACGTTAGTCATTCGTTGTTGGTAACCAACATGTGCTATACTTATCAAGCAACGATGATGGAATGCCTGTAAGCGTCTTAAATCATCAACTCTGAGAGGCTAGGCTTCACTAGTATATAGTAAGACTGCGCGTACAGATGCATTGTAAACACGACCTTTAAGGCAAAGTCAAATATTCGCGTTTATCCATAAATGACGAAGGTTCGAGAAAGCTGCTCTAGCTTTCGCAATCCGTATTCTCACCTCGTTGAACATATTGCCTACGTCATGGATAGAGCTCCCAAGATATGTAAACCTATCTACTATGTCTAGATCTTCATTCTGCAGTCGCAATGTTGGAGTGAGTGGTGGGTGATCCTGTAACAGTTTCTTTAGAGGGAGCGAATTTCATACCGAAAGACGGAACATCGTCTGTTAATCTATTCAAGGTGGCCTGGGCAGCATCCCGATTGTCGAATAGTCGTAAGATATCGTCCGCATAGTCAAGATCGACTAGTTTATCGCCCGGGAAAACTTCAACTCCAGTATCCTGAATGTGTGGGTGTGTTTTTCATAATAAAATCAATTAAAAAATTAAACAAAAAGGGGGAAAGTGTAAAACCTTGACGAACACCACTGCCGGTTGTAATGTTATGCGATAATTCGTTGTAGACCTTAACGCAACCAGAAGTATTTGTGTAGAAATCTTGTATAATATTAACAAATTTTCTGGGCACACCGCTTTCGACAAAATATGGAATAAAACATTGCGATCCACCGAATCAAATGCACCATTGAAGTCTAGAAAGACGGGTATTGTGGGACGGTGATGTAAATGTCTCTGTTCGAGAACTTGCCTTAACGTAAAAAGTTTATCTATACAACCTCGTCCTGCGTGGAATCCGGCTTTTTCTTCTCTTGTATGTGCTTCACGTAAAGCGCTAAGACGACGTAGAATAATCGATGCAAATAGCCTAGATACGACCGGAGTCAAGTTTATACCACGAATTACGATTGCCTTTTTTGAAGATGGGAATGATGGTCGACTTATTTCAATCAGGTGGTACGGTTTCCTCATTCCATATAGTATGAAAAAGTTTGGTCAACGCTCCTGAAATTATATCGCCACTATCCTTAAATAATCCTGGAAGCAAATCATCGGGGCCTGCGGCGTTTAAGAGATAGGATTGCATCGCGTACTTCTAACTCGGATGGTTCTTCGGGACTAACATTCCACACTGTTGATGCAGACATGCTGTCGGGAATCGGAACTGACAAGGGTGGCCAAGAAAATTGATCTCTAAAGTGTTCAACCCACCTGTCAATACGACTCATTTTATCAGTAATTAAATCGGTGTTACTATCATTTATAGTTTCACTAACTTTTAATTTTCTCGGACTTGTTGCGCGAATAAGTTGAAGCAAACAGCGACTATTATCTGACGCGAAAGATACGTCCATTTCTTCAGCCATTCTGGCCCAAAAGTTTTCGAGATCGACTTTTAGACCGCTTAAGTTGGCGTCTTACATTGCGACGGGTATTATTATGAGTCGAGCCAGGTGGAATTTGGCGCCTTATTTCGAGTATCTCCATAGATTTTACAGAGAGCCAGTGATTATTTCTACGGGGGCCTGCAATGCCACATACAGTAGTACCTGTATTGTGCATAGTGGAACTTATCTTGGACCAAAGTTTATTTGGATTTTCGCCATCCAGACCAGTAAGATTAGCCATTAGAATATTTTCATAATTTTTTTCGGAAGGACGGTTCGATTTTGCCTACATCAATTTGGGGTTTATTCTTAATTATTTTCCCGGAAAATTTTAGTGCAAATCTACAACGGTTAAGTGTATGGTCCGAGTTGACATGTGTTCCAAAACGAACGACAATCCTGGATGCAACCACGCCATCTATAACTAATTGCTATATGATCTATTTGAGTCCATCGTTGTCCGGGTGCTGGAGGACACCATGTAGCACAATGTCTAACACTACTTCTGAAGTTTGTACTACTTAAATATGTTCAACGCAGCTATCCAAATGCCGTTCACCATTATCGTTGCGCGTCGAGCATGGAGTGTATCTTCCACCTAAATGAAATTCTGTGTTACTTAAGCGTTCAACTTGAGCATTCATGTCACCCATAACCAGGACTATATTTGAACTTTGTGCTTTACTTAGTAAGGAGCTTAATTCGGAGTTAAAAGCGTCCTTGCTTTCTTCTGTGCAGCAATCGGTAGGAGCATATGCAGATACAACGCAGAGGCAACGATGATAACGGTTTTTTGCTTTGATTTTAGTAGATGCATTTTAACGTGCCGCACAAAATCGACTATTTAAAGGGATCCATTCATTTAAGCAAGCTTCAGCTCGTGCGCTAAGGGCAATACCAACGCCCTATTTACTGGCTTGAGAGAACTCTGTGGAACCAGATGTTCGAAGCCAATAACGCGTAGATAGAGATGGTGCAACCAGTTCTGTAAAGCACGTAGGATTCTGTATTCTGGTTTCAGATACGCAACATATGTCGATTTCTAATTATTCCAACGTACGAACAAGAGATTCTTGTTGTCCAAGTTGTTTTAATGTTCGCACATTAAATGCGCCTACGTTAAAACCTAACATAGGTTTAATGAATGATCGTCTACTAGAACCATTTTCGATATTCATCGACCTGGTATTGGGCTCAGTGTTATGATCTAAACCAACCATATTCATAGTATCTAAAAGAGTGTTATTGTTAGATTGAGAAGAGGAAAGGGAAGAAAAGGAGGCAGAATCCGAGATAAAGTTGCTTGCAGTAGCCTGATTTCGTTTATCCACGCTGCGCGGCTCAACAGATAAGGCGACCCTTTTTATACTGCGCGACGGCCGATGCAGTATGTAATCATTGTAAGTTTTACTTGCCATTGTTATATGTGGACTGTAAAAGAACAGCAGGTCGCCCATTCCTAGTGATGGTTTGTATTCGGAGTTTTCCTTCTCTTTGATTGTCTGGCAACCAAGGCTGATGAGCACTATCTGCCCAGATGCCAGTGGCGAAAGTTTCCTTCACGTCTGGAACGCTTGCTCGCATTCCGTCACTATATATTTTAAAAAAAAGTTACAGTGCAGTTAGACCAAACTCAAGGCTTCACATGAAACGGGATGATGGTTGTGTCCCTTTATGGCCCGGCAAGGTTCATGCTACCGATCCCGAGTTGACTATCTTGAGCCCGACGGTCGTCAGACCGGAATTTCTATAGCTACGAGCCAACTAAACGTACTATAGTTAGATGTGATAAAAATTTTGTAGGCCGAATTTTTGTGGTGTAAAACTCGTTCACCGGCCAGAAATAAGCCACTATTTGAAAGAATACGCTTTCATGTTAATGACCTAAAATTATATGAAATATTCCACCAGCTGAGTGCTATCATGCTAATTAATTCTGATAATTATTTCATTAGCCATACTAAAAGCGTTTGTTCAAACTATTGCTGTCATTTCCGACGGTTTTATGGCTTTTAGCAAACCGACGGTTGACTGTGTATGCATCACTGTTTTTTATGAAAGTCTATTTTCATTAAACTGCTAGTTGTAAAAAATGAAAAATTCCTTAATGCACGGATGGTGATTAGTATGTCTTATTCAAACATGTTATCATAATATATACATTATCTATGCATTTTAATCTGAGATTCATTCTGATTCATTTTGTTATATATATATATATATATATATATATATATATATATATATATATATATATAGGCAACAAAATGAAGAAGAAAAAACAGATGCACGTACGGTGACAGAAATTTTCAAACAATATGAGCGTTCAGCACTGTAATCCGCACTTGCGCTGTTACCAAGTGAAGAAAAAAAATTTGCGCAAAAATGTGAGTCGAAAGACTACACTCTGAAAAATAGCACTCGTACGCGTAACAACCAACAATGCGAACAGATGGTTAACTCTCAAGCCATCAATACAATAATGACCAGATTTCAGACATCACTTTGCAATACAGCGAGAAAGACCTTTAAATGCAAACAGGCACACAGACAAAATCGCATACACACTTACAAATCAGCCAAAACAAGAAATAGAAGTAAAACAGATTCAGATTTGTTGCCACCCACATAATCAAATGAAAACCCAGAATGTATATAAATGAAAGATTGTAAAGCGAAGTTTAGTAATCTCGAAATAAATTTCCACTATCCACTTTGTTATTAATGTGTTTTTCTTCCTAATTAGAAATATACTGTGTAATATACGAAGGCAATGGACATAATAAGGAATATATATCGTCAATAATTGGTCAGCCAGTTGATCTACTCGATGGACACAGTTGTAATGCCAATTCACATGATAACACAAACCATCATTTATGGAACTCATTTATTTATATATCTTCGTTTGTAATCAAAATTTTCCCGTAATCAAACGACCGGTCTCGAAAAATGACCTAATGTACGTAAATGAGCATTATTCATAATCTTACATTAAGAACATCATTAAAATGAAAATAGTATTCTGTACATACATGAATAATATAACTCTAACCATTAGTTGTGCTACACTCAAGATGAGAAAACTGAAAATAGTGTTCTTTACATATGAGAATAAAATGACTAAATGTTAGATGTGTTACATCACCCTCCGCCAAAATTGACGTCTTAGTCACGTTTGAATCGAACTCATGGAAAAAGGTATTGTTTTCATTTCTTGTGTATGTTCTAAAGTAGTTCCCGTCATGCTACTTTTCTTTTGATGTTCTGCCATACTCATTGATAGTTGATATGATAATGACACATATTCTTGATTTTTATCACTTCATGATATAATTGGGGTCCAAAACGGGACAAATTTAGGCTTCGATCGATCAATGGAAACTTGTTTATGGTTGCGGTTGTATTCGACAAAACGTTTTTTGCGAACTCGTTTGGTTATCTGGTGAGGTATGGTGTACGTTGACTTCAGAGTAGACTACCGCATCTACCAGAACATAAAATTGCTTACACGTATCCATGGCATTGGAGATATGAACCCGCAGATGGTGTTCTCTAGTGTGTTGCGAACGTACATTGTTTAGAACATGCTGGTGTTGCTATTTTGTGCCGCGAAATCTATCTTGCTGTACTAATGAAATGTGGTACTTATTTGTAATCTTAGGAATTCACGCACACCTGGATGAGCGGATTTAAATGAGTCATTGCTCTTGAGTGAATGCATTGGGCGGTCGCCTTTGCTAATATAGGTACGTACAATTGCTGATATTTGCCAAGTCATGTGATTTGAATGACTGGACATTTGCAGCCGTAGAATGCAATCGATCTTTCTTGTTACTTGGAAATTGGGTTTTACTAAGGATATTGCAGCACCAGTATTTATCACAAACGCAATCCGCGAGAGTCGATCGATGACAAAAATTAAGGATGGCTTGTTAAGTGACATATAATACGCCTCGTCCTTACTTCCTCAGTACTTTTCTGTACATAACTCTGATCTTCGTTCTTGGGCCAACGAGAAAATTCACGTAGAGTACCAACACGGCAAGTTCGCATGCAATTTGTCGTGTCTAATACAAATTTACGATAGTTCATGCGCCACGTCTTTGGAATGACCACTGGAGTATGCCTAGCGGACGGTAAACGACTTTTCTGCTTACCTGTTGAACCAAGTATGTATTAGGTTTTGCGAACCTAGTAACAAATTAGTTCAGTTGTGACCAGAAAGATAAACCAAAGGCAGCATGAACGGAAAGTATAATCTCATGCACATTCGTTTCGTGCTTACTGGCGACTCATCAGTAGGAGCCGGTATTACGCTCTTACTGATGAGTCGCCAGTAAGCACGAAACGAATGTGCATGAGATTATACTTTCCGTTCATGCTGCCTTTGTTTTATCCTTCTGGTCACAACTGAACTAATTTGTTACTAGGTTCGCAAAACCTAATACATACTTGTATTATATATTAGTTCTTAGCAACAAACAATATTTACCTGTTGAACCGTTGGCTTGAACAGAATAATTCATCCTTGAAAAGTTGCGGACTTCATTAAATCAACCTTGTGAGATCAAATTGAACGTAGACACCATCAGATCCTCTTCTTGATGTTAAGTTAATCTGCTAATTTTTTGCTGAGCTTCAATGCAATTATTGCACGTACAAATGTAGCATTACCATTCTTGATGACGAACGTCGTATATCCGGATAATCATTCAAGTAATTTTTATAGATTTCACGTAATTAATTCATTGATAGAAGTGAGATTTTATTAAAACACAGCACAATAACTTTGTAAAATATATATAACAGTCAATAATGGGTTTAAGATTAGGTTTACCATTTGACTTCGATCAAGTTCACAAAATTTAACACCGCTCTTTAGTCAGTGTTCGGGCGCCAATTTTTAGTGCCGCCAACTAGTCAGTCTTTTTATCACCTTGATGAACACAGTAAGATTGCCAATTCACATGACAACACTATCATTTATTGAACACATTCATTTATATATACATTTTAAATCAAAATTGGTTTTGAGTTTTGATCAAATTTTAAGATCATAACCATTTAAACAAACGAGAAAGACCGTTATAGAAAATTGAACTAATTTATGAAAATGAGCAGTATTCATAATCTAAAGTTAAGAAAATCAATAATCTAAAAATAATATTCCGTACATTCAGGAATAAAAGGACTCGAAACAAATATATAGTCACTACCATTCATTACTGACGAAGCTATCATTTTAGTGTGCAGTATACTATTTTGGACATATGCGTATGCTACTATGCTTTAAAAGTATTACGGTGTTTATAACAAGTTTTAATAATCAAAACTTCAGGATTTCTTAGTAATGAAAACTTTTCAATATATCGGAATTTGCAAAATTTTTATATTATTAAAATTGTTTTTTTTAAAGACAAAAATTTAGACTTCTTTTTTTTAAATTTAGATATATTTATCATTGTTAATAATTAGAGTGTACTTTAGAATGTAACTCGTAACTTTTTTCTCTGTTAAATATCCATATTTTACTTTTCCGACTTTCAACATCCAAAAGTAGGCCTCTTATGTAACAATATTTTAACTTGACAGTTTGGAAACTTTCAGTATTATTGATCGTAGCTTTGGATTAAATAACCATTGATTGCACTGGTAGTGATGACAATTCTTTAAACCAAGTTTTAGTGTTGGAAATATACAGTTATCTCATTGAATTTAACTAGTCGCGCAATATAGTATAACTAGCGTCAGTCACACGTACTGACGCGTTTCTACTTTCCATGATAATCATCAGAGTAAGATGACAAACTGACTAGTGAAAATCAAGTCGCAATGCATATATATGGAAAGTTTTGAATGTTTTAAAACTGTGGCCACTTATCTGCATCATTTAAATGAAATAGCAGAACATTTTAAAATCTATTTTCAGGGCGGTTATCTTATCGGTAACAGAATGGGTTACACAGGAAGGGCTCAGTCGGAAATTTCTGTTGGATATCGGAATAATGTCTCTGCTTGTTCACCAAATGCTGGTAAAGTGTATTCAAATGACGTAAGTTTTTATGCAAATGTGTTGTTCTAATCTGAAATACATAATAAAAGTGTATTATTTGATGTTATTAATTTTGTTAATTTGCATTGGTTCTTTAGTAGAAATATTTTATTTTGTATGCATATTATCTTTCTTTGAAGAATAATTCATGTTTTGTAATAAATTGAATCCATAAAACTTTTCATCTAAATATAGTGTATTTGAACGCTTAAGTTGGGTCATACTCATTGACTATGTTATGACTGGGCCGACTTGTTCTTCCGTTTCGTCTCCCATACACATCGTCCAGCTTCTCCCGCTCTTGTAGAGAATGGCCACAAATGATATTATCTGGTATCTCTTAGTCCATCATATAAAAGACAAGTCGATTTTGAATAGTAGGTCTTCACTGAAGAAGTTGGTGAAACATTCATTTTAACGTGCCCTCTAATTTTTACTTCCATATAATTCTTCGGCAGTTACTATCGATTGGTTAATCGACCTCATGTAATTAGACCTATATTAAGCCGTTATTTGCTAGTTTTAGCAGTTAATTATTTACTTTTGCAATTGCATGAATTAATTTATTTTCTATTTACTTATTAAGCCTATTAATGCTATTGTCTTATTAAAGTAATTTCTAATAAGAATGCTCGTCAGAAGCGCAGACAATATCAGGTCAAGCACACCACTTTCAACGTTTTTGCGTAATATCAATTTTTCTACTATTTATTTCTTCTGACGAATCGAACAAACGCTTACCGATAGTACCATCTTGCGTTTCTCTGGAGGCCTCCATTTGTTGAAATATAGCGTTGAACATACGATTTGTTAGTTTCCGTGACTCATAGTAAATTGTAAACCTGTTTTTCACTTCTGCGTCTAAAAAAATATTTTAAGCCTAATAGAGCAAACAGGCAGCAGTCGTAATGACTTCGTCTCTGGTAGTGGACATGTATTCCAGGCTTTCCGCATAACAAGTCGGTCAATATCCTTTGTCAGGAAAACAGTCCTCTTATTACTCTATTGCATTGATTGTATTGTATTCTGGATCAGTGAACAGAACACTGAAATTTTTATTGATCATCAACGTCAGACCTGATACCCGTGAGTGTGACCGTATCAACAAGATTGAATTCTAGTCTATTCGTATATGTGTTACTCTCGTCTATCATTTTAAATTGTATCCATGTTTAGCATGAATAGTATATTAGAGAACAACAAGTTGAATTTCGACCAGTACGAGGTTTTATATATCATGTTTACCCGAAAGCATTAGCTTGAACTGCGACATATGTATCGTTATCCAAAATTTGTCGGTTTTCTCAGCTTCAATGGTAAATCGCCATGTCCTTTTGCATATTCAATCCAGAAATTGTATGACTAATAAATTGGAAATAGTATACCAGTAATTCACAAAAACACCTCTGGTGGCGTCGTTACTTACAATAAATAATCAGGAAAATTTACTACCAGCTTTGGAAGCGGACAATGATTTCCATTTTTGCTCCGTTTTTACAAGGGGACATTAAGAAATATATTACCTGACCCTTGTTGTATCCAGCAAGTTGTTTGCATTAACTACGTTCAATTTTACTCTGGATATTTCGGCTACAGCTTTTGTTGAATTAAGCATTTACGAGTGGGATCCAGGCAAGGATAGGGAAAGTTACTGAATACCCGAGATAAACATTTTCACGGTTTATAATTCAGCATAAAAATAGGTCTGAAGTGTGCAAAAGTTAGCTGATATTTATCTTTTTAGTTTCACACTTGGCCTTATAAATCATTTCAAGTGCACGTGCAGTTTTGCTATATGTCAGTAAGACGCGGCCTTAGATTTGAAGATCTTGAACTCTTATAGACAGTCGACAACAATTTTCTGAGAATCTTATCCCATAAACGTTATTAGCTGTGAATAAGCAACGCTCACATTCGTAGGCGTGTTTTTAAATTCGTAAATAAGTACTCTTCGTTAGACAAATAAGGCTAAAAAAATTTGCGCTGACTTGTTCATGTTTTACGTATGCCTCTGTTACCGTTTACCGATAATTCAGTATTCAATCACATTCAAGTTTAGAATTATACAGCCATTTTGTCTGCCTGGCTGGAGTACGCTTGCTCTTCATAGTTCTTGGTTGAATATTCTGTTCGATATTGTTCTAGTAGAATAGTATTAATATTGGCCGCCTTGTCTTCGGCTTTCAGCTTTAACTACGATTTTGGTCGTGTTTACTAAACGATACTGTGAAAAACACAGAAAGCGTTTATGCGGACGTTGCCTAGCTTTGAAGTGGGCTGTGCTTTGGTTATATGATATGTGGATATCTGCTATCTCGCTTCTGTGTGTTGTCTAGTTAGGCCTCACTGTCTAGGCTAAATATGTACATTCCGTTATCATTATCCTTTTTATTTTTTAAATAATATTTTAAGCCTTATGCTTTCTCCCTTTTATCCTGATTATCCAGGAGGGAAGCGTCTGTTTTTAAATGTGTATTGCTCTTCTTTATGGGAATTACGACGGCGATGATGTTATGCCTTCAATGTAATTTCAGGTGATGATATCCAAAATGAGTTCCTATTTTAATATTTTACGCCTCGAGTAGAGTTGTGCACGTGTTAGGCTTTCCGATTCGTTCTCCCATTTTGTTTTTATTATGACATCACAGTTTACCAAATTATTTTCTTAGCATGACTGTCTGAAAGGTTACCTCTGCCAACCATTCGTCCATAATGTTGAAGACGAGTCGAAGTTGATAAAATATGCTTTATTGATAAATTTAGAAAAAAACACGATTATATAACTCATTTTAATTTTTAGTAAATTAAGCTTCATTGGTTATTTTGAGATAAATTAATATTAGTCCATTGTATCAACCACTCGGACCACCATAAATCTATTAAAAATTGTTTTCAAAAGATGTTCAATTTATTCAGTGATTACGCCTTATAATTGATATATATTTCTTAATTATTCGACAAATTATTCATAGAAATAAATTAGTATAGTAAGTTCCCAGCAACATTCAAAGCAACTAGTATGTAGTTTGCGGTTGGGTGGCGCAATGAATGATGTCACAAATTCCGAAGCAAACGTGCCCTGTTCTTGATAAATTCTGAACAGTACTTTAAATGTTCCTAATAGGGACGAAAGCGGTCTATTGAATGAATTCCCTTTTTACCTTATACAATGCTTAGTTAATACTGATAGGTGTATATTTAGTGATTTTGCTGCTTATATCAAATTCGCAACCTTGATTTAAATAATTGTTGAGACCACCCACGCAATCAATAACTGTTTAACAATGTAAATATTTAATTCACTACTACTTCCATAGATAGCGCGTAGTCAATTCTATAATGATATATTTAAAATGGCTAATTAGAGATTTTATTCTAAAATGATGATACACAGGCTAGCCGAATCATTAAGGTTAGTATATAACTTAAAACTATGTGTAGTATGCGGCAGAGAGGCGCATTAGATGGAATTAAAAAATCTAAAGCAAACAAACTGCGGTTTGAGCCCTGTCAGCGGCAAAATTCTGGGCAGTACTTGATAAGTTTCTACTAAGGACGAAATCGGTCTACTGAATTAATTGCCCTCGTTACCTTACGCAATACTTAGTTTATACTCACTACATCTATATATACTGTGTATTCTGAAATGTTAA
This sequence comes from Eudiplozoon nipponicum, assembly GCA_029291075.1. NCBI lineage: Eukaryota > Metazoa > Platyhelminthes > Monogenea > Mazocraeidea > Diplozoidae > Eudiplozoon > Eudiplozoon nipponicum. Next base: position 21,845 of record JAQBSW010005459.1, on the reverse strand, counting down.
CTTTTTTAAAACTTCTAAATAATTTTAATTTTTAAAATGTATTTACGTGTTTCTTCAGCAAGTTAGTGCAAGTTACCTGAAGGAATCGATTTATTCACACCAAAATCGATTGTCAGAAAAAAATAACCTGCAAAGAAAGGATTAAAGGTACGACAATATTAATGGTTATCTTAACGATGAGTGATATGGATTCGTGTTATACATTAACTATATTTCCTTAGTGGAAGTTCAATATTTGTATATGCTATATATTATCTTTTAAGATTATTCCTAGGTAAGTTTAACTGTATAACTTAAAACTTTCAAATTTCTTACGCTGTGATCACATAATACTTTGGAAAATATGTACGTGATGGAAATAATATTCGTGAAATTTCAATTCAGACAAAAAACATGTTTTCAATACGAAATTGCTTAATTTGGTATGGGTAGCACTATTATGTTTTCTTTATTGCGTGCATTGTGACAAATATAATGTATTATTCGTAACTATCATCACCTTCGCAGCAAAATTCTTGCTCAATCTAAAGGCATAATTTGTATAATCTTTTTGACTTTATTGTATAAACAGTTTTCAAATGAGGTTATACTTCAATATACAAAGTATTTCTCGATTAACATATTGAAATTGCGGTTTTTAGGCTACTATGGTAATAATGCACATATGAAATGTAAATTGTAATGAATTCAATAGCGGATTTTTTTCGTATTATTGGCTCCTTTTGGCTCTTAGTACCGCGTATATATTTGTGTGTTCAATTTGTTTGTATTTTCAACAAAAAATTTTAAGTTTGTGTTTTAATATATTTTGCTATTTTATCATCACATCGTAATGCGTTTAGATAAGCTTATCAAGCCGTATTTCAATTTCCATTATACCATTTCAATAGCATAGATTTCGGATTCACGTTATCAATATGAGCTGATTACTTTTCGATAATTACTTGTTCAACAAAGCGTTACATTAATATGTTGCTAAAGCGTTATCGATTGTGGTGCGTTTTGGCGTGGAAATATTGATTTCATTTATAAGCACAATTCATATTTCAATAGTGATAAGAATTAGTGAAATATTGAAATTGATTTCGTTTAATTACCCGGTGTTTGATTTGAGTTTTGTAATAATGTATATTGAAATTGCTGCGTTAGCTTGCTATTCATATTCTTCTATAAAATTTTTAACTTTCACTGCACACATTAACTTGTCTTCCTTTTTACTAACTATGAATGCGGCACTTTTCATCTTGTAACCTATTTAACCTTAACTTTTTCCACGTTAATATAATTATATAAATTAGGCTTATGTTGCACTAAATGTCAGAATATGTTGCACTGTATCTTATTATGGTGTTGATACATCTCTTGCATCCTATGAGGCATTTTCCTAAATGACTATTAAGCTAAAACCGTGGTGCCATTGTCAATCATTTGATTTATAATAGAGATGTAGCAGGTAACTGTAGGTCCGTTAATATTGAACGTGATCTGTCTACGCAAGTATGTTTATTTTTACGTTCTTTAATTTTTTTCTGTTTTGATAATTATATATATATATATATATATATATATATATGGCGGTAGTATACTTTCGAATGTAAATTGCAATATATATATATATATATATAGGAATGTAGAAGCATGTATGCATATACTGTCGGTAAAATTTAAAGTTTGCTTTAAATGATACAAACAAACCGTCTACCAAACTTGTTTCTATTCCGTTTAAACACTCCAAAGTAGTTGTTGGAACGGCTTTAACCAGTGATTGAACCACTAATTGTGTGGTTCGAAGTCATGCAATTATTTGCCTGTTCTACGGGAGCCGTCTTTACCGTTGCATGTACTGATTTTATTATGCTGATAATGTAATTATATCTGTCAAAATATTTCAATTATATATATATATATATATATATATATATATACACGAAAGCAATGTATAATTGAGATTCGGATTTCTTTTCTAAAAAAATATACTATTATACTTCAAGACAATGTTTTTTTAGAAATAATATATTTATGTTCAATGTTTTATCAAAACTACCATGTTTTTTGTGGGACAAACTGTTCGCTTGTAGATCGCTACTAATTCATATTGAATCCAGGTTGTACTTGGCTGTCTTTCTAATAACAACGAGAATGCTGGACTCCAACATTCTAGTGATTTAATTTTTTATCAGTGTAATATTTCATAATATTTATTTTGCTTTTTCAGTTAACCAATTATGCGTTTATTTTCCTGTATGTAGTTGTCGGTTTGGTTTGGTTTTTCTACTACTAAAATGTTATTGTATTAACGCAGTCTAGTGATTTTTTTTGTTTCTCTATATTTCGCTATCGCACTTTCCATCCGATATAACTGTGAAACTGGGTCAATAGTGTTAATATGAAAGACTGACAGACAGACAGAATTGCACAGCAGAACTGCAAAAACTTTTAACTGATACTGCATTACCGCATAACTGATAATTGTATCTATTTATGTGTAGGTCATTAAAAGCACCATGCCGCCTTCCATAGTGCGAAAATCTCAACTAAAGTCAATGATTTTGCGCAGTATCATACGAAACATAGTCTATGGAAAAAGTATATTTTCAGATAGGTGAAATTCAAGTGAAATAGGTTTTTCAATTAAGTGCATTGCGATAGTTGGATGCATCTGCCTTAAAATATTTCCTGGCCGACAAACATATGCGGACCAATCAAGAATACGATGGACATTTTATGACTGTCGAATAATCAGAAGATAGACGGGATCTGTTTATATCGGTATAGAGATATGACGGATAATAATCTAGACAGAGGCTAGCCGTGGTCGCTCCTTTATCACGCATTTCCTAAGCGATAAAATTTTGTCTGTGTTGTCATTTTGAGTTTATACTTTTCTTCAGTTACCTATCATGTTAACAATATTTTTAACAATAATATTCTATACTATGTAGATAACGGAAGCCCAACATCCATTGGCTTTAATTGATCCTCTTCATAGAAGATATTGCCAATAAGGAGTTTCCCAATTACGCGATGAATTTTTGCTTATATATATATATATATATATATATATATATATATATATATATATATATATATATATATATATAACTTGTAGAATTTTACGGAAGAATTTGACTATGTCTCGTTAAATATATAACAGTTAAATACTGTTTGTTGCGAAGAACCAATATATATGCAATTGTTTATATGGTTAAATACTGTTTTTTGCAAAGAACTAATATATATGCCAGTATGTATTGGGTGTTGCGAACCTAGTAACAAATTAGTTCAGTTGTGACCAGAAGTATAAACCAAAGGCAGCATGAACGGAAAGTATAATCTCATGCACCTTCGTTTCATGCTTACTGGCGACTCATCAGTAGGAGCCGGCATTATTCCCAATGTCCATTATATATTTGGGCGAGGAATAAGAGACATTATAATTGTCCAATTGTCCCACAGTCCTTGCCAAAATATATAGTTAGCATAAGGTGTAATACCGGCTCTTAATGATGTATCGCCAATAAGCACGAAACGAATGTGTACATAAGATTATGGTTTATCCTTCTGGTCCTATTTGAACTAATTTTTATCGTCAAATGTCTTCACGCAATTTAAGCTTGTTTAATGATCAAATGCTTTAAATAATACTACCGAGTTTGTCTTAGAAAAAACCAATCCGTGGTCTAAGTTATGGTAATAAACGCTTCGGAGTATTCTTTTTTTGTGCGTGGAAATAAGTACCTTTTAATGGTTATGTTATCGTTTTTCGGAGGCACTAAACAAAGAAAGAAATATTTATCAACTATTATTTATTTGCATTAACTTTTTTTGTACAAATTGACGTGGCCTCTTGCGTATGCTTTTGATAAACTACCGATCATTACTGCCGACGGGTTAAGGTCTTATTTTTGTTCTTTGCGTTTGTACTATTCGATGTCACAGTGAATACTCATACAGGATTTTCGAGAATCTATTTGGTTACCATTTTCGTTTGACTAACTTTAGTGCATGCATATGCATTTACAGACATACGCACAAAAATATATGAAATTTTGCGGTGCGAGTGTGCGCTTTAAATTACTAAGCTTTTCACTCTTTTTTGTCGGTATGCTTGGTTTCTGTTTCTTGTTTTCTTTAGATTATATTCTTTTATTAACTGTTTATTTTATCTATCGATGAAATTGACTCTCAAATTAAGCTGTATGCTCAGAGGATATTACAGTGTACAAGAACTCCCATTGATTTTACTGAATATTTAAATGCGATGAGTTTGCTAGGTATGATTAATACCCATGTTTTGTGACAGCATTACTGGAGTTATATTGTAACATAATTTTTCTGTCGCAAAATTGTAAAATTGTCGCTTTGTTTTCCTGATGTATAAATAGCAATCGAATTGTACAATGATGTTATTTGCATAACTTTTTTCTCCAACACAAATTGAGGGAGTTTTCGTTGAATATGAAATATGACAATATCATAAACTCCATGCATCACCATTTATCGCGTGATATTAAGCAAACAAACGAAAGTGGTCTTGCGGATCTCCTAGACATTCGTAGTATCTCTCGCAGTGCGGCTACTTGTGCTGGAAGCGCTTCAAACTATTACCATAGGCCAATAACTCCTATGCATAATAAAACAAACCCGTCGGAGCAACAGAACAAGTGTAAAACTGTCTGCAGTTGTACTAATGTGGATATTTCAGATGTTCACGACAACTGTACTAGTCTGGAGAACAACAACCGTGACCAAAACGCTTTTTACCACTCAGTTCATGGAGAAGTGCAGAAGGTACCGCGTAAACCGTCGAATTTATCAAACAGGTCTGCAAACGGTTTCTCACAAAATTGCAGTAAGTTGCAGTTAATCTTTCCAGAACATTCGAAAAGAACAAGTGAAAACTTGAAGCGACTTATGTTGCGTCGAAATTTTCATTCCACAGACGTCGAACCAGACCACCAGAGTATTGCTCTGCGACCGGTTAAATGTTTGACTCGCCAGCCGCTTGTGCGCACAAGGTGTGGTGGAACGGTTTCTAGTGCCAAGAAAGCTCCACCATCTGCAGACTGTGGCGTGACTGTTACATCCAACACATTACATACATCTTGTCCTGGTAACCAGAACAACTGTGACAATACGGAATATTGTGTACACGAAGAAATTGACGTTATGGAGCCTATGCCATTTGTAAATAGTGGTCCGAATACCATCAGGCCAAAAAGCAATCCACCAAAGTTATTAAGACGTTCGAAAACGGCAATGACTAGACAAACTACTAAATTCGGCGACTGGTTATACAACATTGATCGAGGTAAGTCGTTAAATGACAAAAATCATTATATGTGTGCATGTTTTTTCTTCATCATCGTAGATAGCAATACGACAGCATTTAATAACAGGCTTTACTGCCGCATAATCGTGATATGAATATAAGCATACTAGTAATAATGTTGACAAAACAAATAATTTTTTTTTAAATCGATAATTATGAAAGGTGGATCTAGCTAGATATAACTTCTTCCTGGGTATCACTTAGAATCAAGGACACCTAGGCCAAGTCAATTTTAAGGCATGGCGTTATCGACTATACAAACTGTTTTTGATTTTATTGGTACCGATTCATGAATAAGGTCAGACCTCACGGTTAATTCTGCGAAACAAGCGAGTTCAGAAGATAATGCTTCTAGATATTCGCAACAAGTTAGCAACTGAGCTCGTTCAGGATTTCTAAGATATATTATGTAATCGAAGAACCCATCCTGGTAGACGATCTGGTCCTATTATACTAAATTTGATTTTGGTTGAGCTTAGTTGTTTCAGCCATGTCAACATCTATCAACATTGATTCTTACATCAATCTAGTGTTGGATGACAGAACAATGTTCTATTAGGCATTCTAATTGAAGGCATTCACACACCTGGATTAAACCAACGAAAATGGTGGTGCTATTTATTTGTCTAAAGGAAGGCACTTATTCTACGACTCGAATACACGTCTACGGACGTCAGCGTTGTTAATTCGCTTTTGGTAACCTATGTGGCTATGAGTCTCGAACAGTGGAGGTCAAATGCCTTTATACATCTAAAATATGCGAATTAAAATTGTCAGGTCTCACTAGCGAATAACAAGACTGCACATTCAGAAGCATTGTAAACACGACATTTATAACAGAGTGAGATACTCTTGCTTCTCTATGAGTTCTACTCCTGCATTTTCGACGGTTATATTCATCTTGTGATGCATATTGTCTGTTTTAATACAGCTACCAAGACATCCAATTGTGTTAACTACTTCCAGATCTCAACCTTGAAACCGTATAGGGAGTGATGCATGTTCCTGTTGTAAAATATTTTTAGAGGGTGAAGATTTCATACTGATAGACGGATCGCTGATTGTTACTTTATCGAATAATAATACAATATCATCTGCATATTCAATGTCGACTAATTTAGCGTATGAAAGGATTCCGGCGCCTACATCCTGAACGTATGAAATAGTGTGGTTTATAGGGAAAGTGGACATCATTGATGGACGCCATTGCTGTTGCTAAAGTTGTGCGATATCTCACTGTAGACTAACGTGACCAAAAGTGTTTCTGTAGAGAGCTCGTACAATATTTATGAATTTAGCTAGCAAAGTATCTCGACAAAATATCGAATTGAATGCTGCGATTAAAAAAATAGTTAAATGCACCCCTGAAGTCGACAGATGGCAATTTTAAGACAGTGATGTACAAGTAGCTGTTTAAATGATTCCCTTAAGGAAGAAATATGTTCTATACAATCTCGTCCTGGCCAGGATCTGACTTTTTATTTTCTAGTATTTTCCAACGCCGCGTTTTGCATACGTGGGTAGTAGCTTGCACGGACAGTTTCACAAAGATCCGATTGATCACAATTTCCAATTTCGTTTTGTCTTCGATCGGGCTGAGTTTGTATTCGTCCCAATGGTAATGTGCTTAAATCTGATATTGTAAGTATTGTGCTGTGGATATAAGTCGACAAATTGGCCTGAAGATGGAAAGGGGATTCACTTTCTGAAACGTCGCCAGTAAACAAAGATTTGATAGAACCGCATTTCCATTGGGACGAATACAAACTCAGCCCGATCGAAGACAAAACGTAATTGGAAATTGTGATCAATGGATCTTTGTGAACCTGTCCGTGCAAAGCTACTAACCGCGTACGCAAAACGCGGCATTGGAAAATATGAAAGTGGCAATCCGTAATCAAATTTCAAAAAAATATTTTCTAGTATGTATACGAAGCAAGAAACCCAATTACGATTTGAATTTGGAAATGGTGGCCAACTCGCCCCATTCAACCAGTCCGGTCTCCTCGTTCAATATATTACAAAAAAATTAGTCAATGCCATTCAGTTTATGTTATCACCATCCTTCAAGAAGGTGGGTTTTAGATCGTCAGCACTTTAGTTCTTCGATATTGAAGAAATTAGAATTGGTTACGCATTTCCAATCCGATGGTTGTTCTCTTACACATTTATAATACATAAATATTTTCAAAAATCGGAACTGATACAGATGCTCAAGGAAATGTTTCATTAAAATGTGCAGCCCGCGAACGCTTAACTTTCTCGAAATTTTTGCGCAAACAAATAGGAACAAACAACGGCTTTTATCTGATGCGAACGCTTTGTTCATCTTTTTAGCCTCTCTGGTTTAAAAGGATTTAAAGCAATCTTTTGTACAGTTATTATGTCGGCGTCTAACCGCTCTACGAGTATCATTATTGGCCACATCAGTGTAATTTCCACAGATCCTTCAGAGACTAAATGCTTATTTCTACGTGAGTCTATAATCCAACGGTGCCTGCACTGTGCTTAGAGGATCTTATTTTCGTCCACATTATGTTATAATTTTCATCATTAAAACCAATTATCTTCGTTTTTAATCTTAAATTTTTGTTAAGCCGGCTGTTTGAGTTCGCTTAGATTTAGCTGAAATCTATTATTTTTTAACTTTCTGGAGAATTTCAATGCAAATCTACCACGGATTAGAGCACAGTCCTATTCAACACGCGTCATCCAAATTAAGTTACACTCGTGGATGAAATTACGCCATATTTTACTATTTTTAAATGATTTATTTGAGTATAAAACTGTCTGGAACCCGGAAAACTTCGCGTAGTGCTACACCATACACTACGACTGAGATTTGAACTATTCAAGTATAGTTTATGTTCTGAGCAGTTTGTAGTTTAAAGCACCTGTTGAACCACCGTATATTTCTCCAACTTCTTTTGGCCAAATTATCCATACAGTCTGGTACAAACACTTAAATTTGAGCTCCTCTCTCCGGTACCATAATTGCAGCAGCGACGAGGAACATATTATAAGTACAAATAGTAAATGAAGCATCATTACTTGGATTTGGATAAAACAACCATAAAACAGTGGTCGTTTATATAGCCCGCGCGTTTAAGTTTTGCAGATAATAATTCTAAATATATTATATGCGTCCACAGAAGACATGACATTCTTTTAAATGCGGCCATATGTGGCCTAACGTAATTTTCGATGTTATATGCTCTCTGAATCTGCATTCCGATTGGGCCCTACTGCTCAAATTGAAATGCCCGTATAAAATATACTTACAGCTGTTACGCAATCTTTATCTCTATAAAAAATAAATAAATAATAGGTTGATTTAATAAGTAAATACGCGCTAGGGTCATATTGTTTCTAATACTAGATTGGAGGAGTTGGTCCCTGTGTTATGTGTTAGGACAAATGAATACCTTAAACGAATAGTTTGTAGAAACTAAAGATTGTCTAGATGAAACAGCTATTATTGAATCTGAGGGAATCCGCATTAGGGACCTAAGTCATATAAACGAATACTATATCGGAAAAGAGGCAGTTTTGGCTATGATGGTGCCTCCACCCTGTATGATAGCAAAAAGTAAAATTCTTTTTATCATGCGTGACAGCCAATATGATATACATTCATTTTTCTTTGTATTATACATGGTTTTTGCGGACTGTACAATTATCCTCATTCGCACGTTCCTAGTGATTATCTTTATTATTCAAAGTTTTTCTTCTATTACATAACCTGGTAATCAAAACCGACGAGCACTAGATGCTCGGGCGGCAGATACCAAAGCTTCCTTCAGCAACTTAAACTTGCTATTCGCTTCTTGCGTGCCTGTCCTCTTTTCGTCAAAACCCATTTAACTGTTAGTATAACTCAGTAGTAAAGCCTAACCCAAGGCTTAATATGCAGCGGAATCATTGTTATATACCTTTTAATCCGGCTAGATTCATGTTAAAATCATCAGTCAAACTAATTAGTTCCTACCGGTCGTCAGGCCACAAATTTCTGTGACTTAATGTATTTTTATTTCTTATTTGGAAGAAAAAACTTTAACAACAAAGTGGATAATGGTCATTTATTTCGAGACTACTAAACTTCACTTTACAACATTTTATTTATATGCATCCTGGATTTTCATTTGATTACGTGTGTGGCAATTAGTCTGACTCAAGTATACTTCAATTACTTGTTTGGGATGATTAGTGAGTGTATATGCTTATGTGTTTTTTTGTGTGTAAAGGTCTTTCTCGGTATATTGCAGTTTTATTTGAGATCTGGTCATTCTCGTATTGATGGATTGAGAGTTATCCACCTTTTAGCATTGTTGGCTGTTATGTGTAAGAATGTTATTTTCCAGATTGTTGTCTTTCGTTTTACCAAGGCGACGTTTCGAAATCTATTTTCGCCGACGTAAAACTAAAATCAAAATTTCATATGATACTGATTAGATTTTCTACCTCTATATGTACATTACTACCTTAATCAATAAATCATTAATGATTTAGTAAGGAGAAATGACTTATTGGATAAATGAAGTAATTTTATCTAAGAATTTTTTCCATTGGATTAATATATTTCTAAAATTGATTATTTTACAAATGAATTAATGAAAGTTGTTTGAGATTGTATTTTATATCCAATGTGTGTGTAGCTTGGGTCTTACACTAGACTAATAATTCAATTTGTCTTATTATATTACCTGTTTTCCAGTTTTCTGATATCTGGTCATTCGTTTATTATGAGCTAGTTGCATATCTAGGCTTAGCATACCGTCTGTTTGTGGGAAATGTTCACCTTTTTTGTGCAGATGATTTTGCTTATTCGTCTATTTTGGTTCTTCATTTGATGAAAACTATTGATTAGCTGATTCATGGTTCTTTCGATTTATTTGCTACTGTGCGTACATTTGAAATTTGAGAGAACAATTGCTCTTGAATGTGATGCCTACCTATTTTTTAAAGTTTTGAACTCGTGATGCGGTAATTCTTCTTATCTTATTTTATGCTGTAATTTCTCTGAATGTCAAGTTCACTTGGAATTTTTTTTCGTCTTTTGATACGAGAACTGGTTGAAGTCTCATATTAACATAAATAAACTTAGCAAGTTAGTTGTTACTGTGAAATATCATCGAATGAGCTTACTTTTCTCCGGCTCTGGGCTCCGATCATACTTATTTTTTACCATATGCCTATTACTTACTTTACTTTACTTTACTGCGGCTGACTCCTTTTGGAGGATAAGCCGGCTCCATAGAAATCCCGGATTATACATCTCCATGCCGGGCGGTTGGCAGTCATTTCGGAACATCGAACATTCCAACACCCGAAATAAATAGGTGTATTCGCGCTGATACAGAGCGCGTCGCTTGCTGGGGACGCCGTAGCATGAACGGTATTTGTGACATTTCATGGAGTTTCTTGGGAATTTGGTACAAGTGGTGTCCCCTCACCACTCGGTTTTTGATCGAGGACGCACCTCTAGCCTTTGCACATCCAAGCGCAGTCTGCAAAGCAGCAGTAAGTTGCATGGTTGCCGGTGGTTGTTGAGAGCTCGTTCGCCATTCGGAAGTACGGGGTACTGTCCAGGAGTCCATGTAATCCTGTGGCGGTTGAACCCTTTTGTGGCGGGGAACACACGCCGAGTCATGGTGCCGTCTTCGGGCTCATGTGGTATTTTATAGGAGATCCGATTGCCGGTCGGAAATCCACCATGCCCTGGTGACACCACCGCCATAGCCCCGTTAGCCCATGTACGATCGGCCATCGAGACATGGTTGACACCGTCGTACCACGTTGAGGAGGGGATGGCCTTTACGACGGATATGCCTATTATAAAACGTTGTTTACAAAACAACAAGAGCTTCCGCTGAAAGTTCAAAAATTCAGTAAACACAACGTAATGCTCGATTGACCACGAATAATCAGACACAAAACCTATATTCAGCAGACATGGAAAATCCTATATGTAAACGGCAAAATTAATATCAAAAGTGCTGACAAAAAATTTAGACAGGCAGAATAGCAGACAAGAAACAGATGTTCTGCGAAGTATAGCAATACAACCGATTTGACAAAATATGCATACTCGAGCTATGTAGAGCCAAATTAAACATCTGCACGTGAAAATGTCAACAATTTCTTCGAACACGATGTGTAAACATTTTAATCAAGATCAGAACCTTGATTAAAAAGTAATTGTTATCACCGCCCGCACAGCCAATGTTCATTTAACGGTGTGCTAAACATTTATGTGGAAATAGCTAATTCTAAACGACTAACCAAACATCTTTGAAACTAAAACCAGGTAGAAATATTAGCGACCATAAAACTTTAATCACACACACTTGACATATATACTGCCATCTCAACAAACGTTCATTCATTAAAATGTACTTGTTGTGCGGCAGGAGATATAGATTAATTAATTACCTGTCACTTGTGCGAAACTACCGTTTTCATTTTTACTCAGGATATTTCGTCTTCCTGTTTCTGACGCCTTTTTAATGACAAGCTCTTTCCACCAAGAATTTGACAATTATTATGCCAAGTGGTAAACTTCGTTTAGACTGTTTTATTTTTACTTACTGGCTTCGCTTATCTAGTGAATCGTCTGTATGCCATTAGATCACTGTAATTTAACTTTGATGAGTGTACATGTGCAGATGCATACACAAACATACATAAATAACGCACTTATATAGTGAAGAAAGTTACGCTTAAGAGGTAAATTAAACAGTTTGAACTGAGTTTACTGCTTAACATAATAATTGTCAAATTCTTTATGGAATGATCCCACCATTAAAAAGACTTCCAAAACAAGAAGCCGAAATACCCTAGTCAAAATGGAAACAGCGGATGCAAACACATTTGTCCTCTTGCGTAGTTAAGATTATTTGCAATATTTTCACCCGATGGAACTAAAGATATTCACAAGTAAATCTTGTTTCATATATTTAATAGTTATGATTCCTCCTACTAAGTGATTAATGAGATATATATATATATATATATGATATAACTTATATCATTTCTGTTACTTCATTTATTAATTATTTTAAATGCTACGGCCGCAGAACATACGTGCGAGATTTCAATGATATGTTGCGCATTTGCAGAAATTTATCCACCATTTGATTTAAAACTGATGCTTAAGTTTCAGTGTTTTTCCATTCATTTAGTTACAGTTAAATACTGTTTGTTGCGGAGACCTAATATATATGCAAGTATGTATTAGGTATTTCGAACTTAGTAACAAATTATTTCAGTTGTGACCAGAAGAATAAACCACAAACAGCATGAACGGAAAGTATAACCTCATGTACATTCGTTTCGTGCTTACTGGCGACTCATCAGTAGGAGCGGGTATTACGCCCTTTAACCACTATATATTTGAGTGAGGAGTGTACTGTCCTATTATCCCACATTCCTCACTCAAATATATAGTGGTTAAAGGGCGTAATACCGGCTCCTACTGATAAGTCGCCAGTAAGCACGAAACGAATGTGCATGAGATTATACTTTCCGTTCATGCTGTCTTTGGTTTAACCTTTTGGTCACAACTGAACTAATTTGTTACTAGGTTCGTTTAGTTAACCGTCTGGCAGATCGGCCTTTTTAAGTTGTTAGACAACTTGCGCATGTTCATTGTTAAATAATACTTGAGGTCGACATTAACAGCTGTCTCTCTTTGATTGTTGATGAAGGCAAGTTTGTTGCCTTAAACAATTCTCGTAATTTAACTGCATTAATTGCGCATGTTAATGCTGCTTCAATTTTCTTTTGTATTGTACGGGAAATAGAATCTGTCTTAACTGGGACGATTAGGTAAATTGCTTTCGTTTATCATACTACATACGTCTGTTTCTTTTGATTTACTTTTTAATTATTTACTGAATCAATTGTCTGAGATAGCCTTTCAACATTAGATAGTTTAAATACTGTTTGTTGCGGAGAACTAATACATATGCAAGTATGTATTAGGTGTTGCGAACCTAGTAACAAATTATTTCAGTTTTGACCAGAAGGATAAACCAAAGGCAGCATGAACGGAAAGTATAATCTCATGCAAATTAGATAGCTTGTTGCTTCTGTATATTCCTCTCCTTTTAAATCTGAACTGACCGGTCTATCAATTCTTGGAAAACAGCCCCCGAACTATTGATAATTTATATTGTAAAGGCACGAAACTGCATTCTTGCAAAAAGTCTTAGCTCATCCAATGCGCAAGATACATACCCGATTCTTGTTCGCAACACTACCTTATCTTCTTTTAACTGTTCTATTCTGGAATGCGATAAACATTTAAGATTTCTGCGATTTGCCAATAATTTAGACTTGCGCAACCTTCGCACCAAATCTCATGGGAACCCCAAAGGCTTAATACGCTGATAATAATGTTCTTTTCGAAGAATATAAGAATAAAACTGTTTTTGGATCAAATATTATTTTTTGTTATTTTTGCACATGGCAAGGGTAATATAACTTTCACTAAAACTTGCATTCAAAAAGGATCTTTAAAAAACTAGATGCACTACTAAAATTCAGAGCACAAAGAACGTTATTCCGATTAATGATGTTTTTTGTCGGCTGTTATGAAGAAATGCAAAACAAGAATATCGAAGAAATTAGAACATTATATAAAATCTGGAGATTTATGTGATTTAATACCGATTAATATTGATAAACTTGTGCTTAATCTATCACAAATCCAAATCTACCAGCTAACAATGAATTCACTATCGACGAACGATATTGAATTTGAAGCAGCATGTCAATTTTTATTTGAAAAAACTGTCCACTTAGAGCCTGCAAGCATTGATTATAGTCAATCAGGCTTCGCATCTAAAATGGTTCAAATACGTAGAACAGCATGCTTTGCCAAAATTACTTTTAAATGCATTTAAAGATAGTAGAATTACAGACATCAAAATAATACGCGTCTATAAAGACAAAAGCTTTGTTATAATGGACAAATCAGATTATATGTAACAGATAGAGAACGTGTTGAATTATAGCAGAAAATTCACGCGTCTGAAGGGTAAATCAGATGAAATAGACAAAGGCTTTTCTGTCTCGTTGGTGGAATGCCTGCTTCTAATACGCCAGATATTCTAAGGTTTTGATGACGTATTGATGCTACTTACAACCTTCTTGCAATATTCAGCCAACTTTAATCCTCATCTGATTTGTGGCTTGTGGCAAATGCTACGATGCATACGAGTTTAGTTTCGGTAAGTTTATAGATCTTGCAGATGTTGTGTTTTAAATAGCTTATGTTTCGACAACAATTGAAGCCTCGCGCTCAGGTTTGGTTATATTGCAACAGGCAAGCTCTTGCCTAAGCTTTCGTATAATTGTCTTCCAGATTCTGTTTTGAACTTTCGAAGTTGGTGAATAATGTTATATTTTTGAAGGACACCTATTCGCTTTCTGGTTCTGACCGTGGGGGTAATCTCTCTCTTCTTACCAGCATATGGTCAATTTATCTGTACTGACGTCTTACGATAAATTGTGTATTGTCTACATCCTTATGCAGTGTGGCGTGGTGTCATTGATTTTTCTGCATTATTACTATTATTATTATTATTATTATTATTATATATTATTATTCTTTCTCTGATATATCAACGCTATGGGAAAGATTGGAAAGCTTAATGACCGAATCTATCCGCCTATATCACTTTGACTTATACCATGTTTACCTCTTTCGGTTTTGGAATCACTAACAAGTTTTATGCTGTCTGTACTCCGCTCAAAGACGGAGAATAATTTATGTGTCAGTTTCAAAATAGTTAAGACATCATGCATGATTACATGATCGGAGTACTTTGGCGGAGAAAATGTTTATAGTTCCCCTTTTAAGTAAAGCCTTCTCTGCAACAATAGAAAATAGAACGAGCAAACTATACATTCTTAGGCCATTCTCGTTTTGAATTCGAGAATAATCACCTTTTTTGGTGTGCTGGACTCAAACGTGACAAATTTATATTTCCTAAAGCTGTGCCAGTTACCTGGACCCAAGACTAGTTATCATTGTGAAGGATTAACTGGTTTTAGATGTAGGAGCTCTTATCCTCAACAGTCAAATGATAGGTCATTTTTGGTCTTAAGCAGCATACGAGGATCAGAAAATCGCAGCTGGTTAACCTTATTGTGTGTTAGCGTTTACTTGGTTCGTGTGCCAAAGATGAGGCATTGAGGTCGAGTTTCGCTCAACTTTTCGTGCAGAATATTCTTGGACTGCGTAAGTTACTTCGTTTAATATATTCAATAATTATAAACCCCAGATTCACCTGCTCACTGGGCACAATATATCGTCAAGTTTATATATTGTCTTTTTCGGTACTCATTGCGTTAACATCAATACTATGTTTCAATTCGATTGGAGAAGCACTGGCTGTCGAGTCTCTTCATTTTCCTTATTCATACGATCATTGGTTGCGCGAGCGGTGATAACATTTACTATAATCAAGGTTGCGAACTTGAAATGAACACCTGACCCATTAAGTACTTTTGTCAATATAAACTAAAAATTGTATAGTGTAGAAAAAGAAATTCATCCAGTAGACCAGTTTCGTCATTATTGGGAACTTTCCACGTGCTGGCCAGAATTTGCCGTGGACTGGGCTCGAACCTGGACAAGTTTGCTTTGGAATCTTGTGCCGTAACCACTGATCCACCCTACCACACACTACAAACAATTTTCAGTTATATAAAACTAATGCTTCCTGCTTAGCGTTCCATTTAGTCGGAGCTCATCTGGCATTCATTTAGACCAAAGTTCCAGCTAAACATCCCCAGTTTGTCATTATAGAACAAACACCACTTACATAAGGAAGTGTTATTGAAATTAACATAGGACTAAAGGGATGCTCTATACGCTCTAATAAAGGTAAGGCTAACCAAGAAACATTAATTTGTATATGAACGAACACCAGATTCCGAAGCAGACGTGCCCACGTTCAAGCTCTGTCCGTGGCAAATTCTGGTCTGTACATGATGAGTTCTTAATAAGGATGAAACCGGTCTACTGGATCAATTGCCTTTTCTACACTGTACAATTCTTATTTTATATGGGAAAAAGTTCTTAATGGGTCAGGTGTTCATATCATGTTTGCAACATTGTTATGTAACTGGCTGATCGCTTACTTGCAGGCTAATCGTCAGTTTGAGTTGACCCTGCACTCGAAATCCACTTTTCAGTTATTGACGTTCTGCGGAACTTTTATTGTGTATTTTGATCAAATATATACTGCTCGCTCCTACTAGTTAGTAGCCATTTAGCAATAAGCACATTCATCAATTGGGTTGCATCTATTTAAATGCTTTATTTCGGTTATCCTTCTAGTACTACATAAAAAACCTATCTATAACTAGGCTCTGTATAATACATTTATACATGTATGTTTGTTAATATGAAGGAATATATAAATAGCGCAATATGATTCGTGATCTATGTTGTTGTTCTCAGTTTCTCCTATTAGCGGAAATTTTACCAGAATGCTATAGACGCACACATATTTGACGCTAATTTATTCATTGAAACATCAATTAGTTATTATGAGATTAAGCAGACAAGCATAAATTAAATGGTTTGAATAAAATTTAACACTTGCTTTATTGGTTTGACTTCATAACTTTTGATGAGCTGTGGACTGATCAGAGGACGCGATAAAGTAACCCGAACATTTCCCTCTGAAATGAGAAACGAAATAATTCTGTGCTTGTCACAACACAGATCATGTAATAATGCATTACATCGTAGGGCCAAAAATCATTTCTTTGAAGATAAAAATTATTTAGTGAAATACTGCCTAAGAATAACGCTTTTTGCTAAAAAATGTTTACAATTATTAACAATTGTGAAGTTACGCCAATTTTCTGGTTGCATCTCATTTGAATGCAAAAAGGTAATTAATCTGTGTTTTGATCCTTATTGAAAAGTTTTTTAACTGTGAGCTTACAACCTGACGGCAGTTTAACTTGTAGAAGTATACACAGCCTTTATTACAATCGAACTACTTTATATTTAACTTGCATTTAAATTGTGGAAATATATTATTATTATGCTTAAATATGTGTCTAGACTTTCTACACAGCTTTAACACACACGCAAATAATTCCATAATAAAATAAGTTTTATACTAACTTTATAATTAACGATGTATGATCTCACATTTATTCATAAAAGGAAATGAATTTTACTAAAACTGAATACTAGTTTCTGTATTCAATAATTGTTTTAGTTTTAGAATGATGGCAGGATTAGGCTCCTGGAGATGTTAAAACTGCAATAAATTACATTTCAAACTGTGTCGAACAAACAACGTCCAGCACCTTGGCTATCCATAACTGTTACGTTCATCAAACTAAGTGAGACTGGAGTGGCTGAATACGAATTTACCATTTTTATGCGTTAGGTATTTGCTTTATGCACTCCATTTGAAATGACGCAACTGAGATTTCCCTCGCATTTGCGGGCGGGGGAGACCAAAAAATCATAATCATTCATGATAATCACATACCATTATTAGTAATAAAATTAGAAATCTTAACGAACAATGCCCGTGGTAAATTTCAATTCAAACCACTCAGGTTATACCCAGGATAGGCTTGTTTAACAACATTTCTTTTCATATCATCAAATAGGCGCATGCCTCGAATGTGCATGTGTATGTGTATATATAAATAAACAGATTCAGTTAAATATAATTAATAGACAGGCACGTACGCCTAAATGAAACGCAACTATCTAGTGAACAGTTTGTCCGAAGCGTAAATTATATGGCCAGAGGAAGTATCACGCTTGCTTCATATAGATTTTTTTGTAAAACGGATGAGGATTGACCAACTGAAGAAGGCGACCGACAACACCAGCCTAAATATTCTGAAAATAGAAAAAAATTGTATACTTTTTGCTGGTTTAAATAACCATAGATAGGCGCTGTTGTTGCAAAACGTACCTTAACTTTTATGTACATTTTGCAATTGCATATTAAGTTGAGTTTGCTAAGATTGTTTATTTCTAAATTTAAATTCATTTTTACAATAATGTACACAAATTATTAAAGCATATGAGCAGATTCAATTCTCACGTGGTGTCACACAGCCAACAGTGCAGAAGAAACTGTGTGTTGCTGACGTTAATAGCAGAAAGTCATCACTCAAAAGTAGTACAGCGTGTGAGTCAGCAAAATCTCATTTATCAGACAACCCAACTGAACGGAAGACCGGCACACGACCTCCATCTGTACGCTTTACCTTAGATGACGTATCGTCTACACGAACATCTGGAGGTGTAAGCTTTGATTTCAGACAAGCAGCTAAGCCGCTCAGCCGAACAAACTCGTTTGCTTTACCTAACTTTGCGTTTTACTGTCAAGAACACTCGCCGACACATTTATCGAGACCAATTACTATCAGAGGCGAGCTGCATCGTCGTCTGTTGAATGAGCACAAAAATCGTACCCAATTCGCACCACTCATCTTGGCCGAGTATGGAGCTGGACTCGAAGATATTGACAAATTATCATCCTTCATGAAAGCCCGCGCAAATGTATTTGTTTCAAAATAACCTTGGCTGATGCCTAAATAAAACAGGAACTTTTTCATCTATCTTTTCGACAATCACTTTCTAAGGGAGGTTATTTGAAGATAAAACTTATTCTTAAGTTAGAGTAACAAACTCCGAGACAGGCGTGCCTAGGTTGGAGCTCTTTCTGCGGAAATTTCAGGACAGTGCATGAAGAGTTCCAAATAAGGACGAAATCAGTTGACTGTATGAATTGCTTTTCTACATTGTCATTTTAGTTTGAACCAACATATTTATACACACACACACACACATATATATATATTTTATTTTTTTTAAATATATATATATATATATATATATATATATATATGCAAAATCTTGGTTTAAATATTCGCTCCTGGGTTATGGAGTATATACAACTAACGTTAACGAGAAATGTGATTAAATAGTTAATTATATTATTTTCCACAGAAAAGTGAATTGATCTGCACTAATTGATGTTGTATTCGCATTAAAGCGATCATCAATAACGAAGCAGAATACCAAATATATGCTAAATTTACAGTAACTTCTACCAATAATTCTATATCGAGTAATTATGGATATTTCGTTCACTGTATAAATTGACAAGAAGCGAATATCTGGTAATATTCGTGAGTATGATAAAGCGATTGTAATTGGTATGTATGTGTTATTAGTATGAGCTAGAAATGCTATTTGTTAGGTGTTATATTTCCTTCTGAGGAAGTTTCTCAATACCATCCTGGATTGTCAGCATGAGTCCAAATCATTGTGTTCGCTTTGTGGGCAAACTGCCTGCACTATGGGAAGGCATCCTAATTTTATGGGGTGTATAATGTAGTTCTTGTTTTAAAAATAAAGTTTAGGAAACTAGTTTGTTAGTGGGCGTATCCATTGAAACGTGTAAAACCCAAGAGCATTTGCAATAATGAGAATTTGCTGTCTTCACTTACACTGGCCTTAGTTATTTTGGAAGTTATTTTATGTTTTACCCATAGCATCTCACCAATTCTTACTTTTAGCTGATAACTCGACATTTCCTACCGTTTGGCTTCTTTTAGAGCCAAGCTCATTATAGTCCACGAACAGTGCACAGCAAAATTCGACACTGCGTTAATATAAAAAAATAGTCAATATACTTATAGTCAGATTAGTGTATACATTTGTTCAGAAAATTGCTCCATTTTTATGTGTATGAAAATAATTATGTGCCAAATTGTATTTCAGGTGGTTTTATCCGCAAACAGACACACGCGATTGTACACACACACAATATCACCTCTATATGTACCTGGTAGTTCTGAACAACGGTGTTTCTCCTAGGTTGTGCAATAACCTTGATCCTAAATTTTAATGAAAAACGTCCATCAGAGGCGAGAGCCATGTCTCTGATTTTAAATCAATTATGCAAACTGCGGTTTAGTCCTTATTTTTGTTTTGCCGTTTTGGACTGCCGAGTATCATGCATGTTCAACGCGCATCAGTACGCCTAACTGACAGTAGTTTTACTTTTTCACGACTGGTGAAAATGTGGCGATTATTTTGTCTGAAAACTTGATCTGCATAAACACTTGTTATCGACTCGCGCGAAACAATTGACTGCTAGACTGAGTAACTTATTTGAATTCACCGTAGGCAGCATATTCCTTTAGTAATGACCACAGAGAACTTCGGAAGTCGCCTGGTTACGAAGGATAATTGTATCTCATTTAAATCCACAAACGTCATCTTTATTGTATTGCAGGTATACCCAGTCAACGTGATATGTCTTTGCAACGAGGAAGCATTAAAATTCGTGGATTCAGATACGTGCATCAAGCGATCTAGACATGCACTGATTGAGCTGTTAAATATTTTAGCAAGGATACGTATATAATAGTAAAAAAAAAGGACTAAAATAAAAGCTCGTGTTCTAAAATGCTACTTATTTTAAAAATATTTTTTTTATTTATCGATACGTCAGCATGCACTAAAAAGAGATGTTTGCTTTGTCATACATATAATAGCGACTCCATGTCTCGCATTTAAATTTAATTGTAAAGGTAAATCAACATGGTGGGATTATTCAGACTTTTTTACTTCATCATATTAAGACTAGGATTAGCAGCATCGATCGCATTGTTCTATTTAATCCAAAGACATACTGAAGCGTTAAATTTAATTCTTTGTCGTAATTGGTGATTGTATCCGTTCAGTAATGTCAGGCTTCGTGCGTTATCCTGAGTGAATGAAAAGCTGGGTCTATATTCTAGCTACTTAGCTAGTTCGAAGCCAATGCCTTGTGTGGAATTATATTAGGAAAGTTATTAAAATATTTGTATTTAATATTTTCGTCCTCCCTTCTAGAGTTCGATTTTAATGCAATGTACTGTAGTGAATAAGGCTGGCTCAATTTTCACCGCGAGTGTGATATATAATTTTTACACTGAATAATTTGTGAGTATGCTGTGACAGTAGTATAGAGCGTTCGTTTAGTTGGCTACCATGAAAATTGTTATTTAGAGCAGAACTATCCGGCCCTGCCAAATTGATTTCTTTCGATGTTCTTTCATCACAATTGTCACCACTTCATGTTTCTACTTGATAAATAGTGTTTCGCTTTGCTTCACTTAGTGAATGAAATCACAAAACTAGGCAATCCTTCGGAATCACCTCGATAGCCTGGCAAGCAGAATGCGTAAGGTGTCTCTTGAAGAAATGCCTAGCCACCTGAATGAAGGTACATAGAAAAGATGTTTAGTAGAAAAATGACTATTGATTAATTTAAACTTGTAATGTATGCGAGATTGCTAGAGGTGAGAGCCGCATATCTAACTTTGATTTCCATATATATTCAATGCGGTTTGATCCTCGATAGTTAGTTTGCCGCCGTATTCTGATGATGATCATGGAAGGTCGTAACGCGTCAGTGCGCTGCGGCTGGCGGTAGTTTTGTTATGTTGTTCGATGACTGTT
>JAQBSW010005458.1:0-57296 GCA_029291075.1 Eudiplozoon nipponicum | reverse complement strand
ATACTTGGTAAGACAGCTAGGCTTAATTACTCTCGTAGAGTAAATTCCCAAATAACACGGTTAGCAGAGTTTGATTTCACTGTGTCTCATATTGCTGGTAAAGAGAATGTGGTTGCAGATGCACTAAGCCGACCGAATGAAGCTGATGTCGATACGATATTTCAAGGTCCTTTGAAAAGTTTAGAAGAATCAATGCACGATTTCGTTAGTCAAATCGAGGAAGCGCAAGGACTGGATCCCTTTACATTGGTATTGTCCAAAAGACCAGGATATGTGCGTAAGCTCATAAGTGGCAAGTGGTTGTTATGCGAAACATCTAGAAGTCAACCACGACCATATGTGCCATTGGAGTTACGGGCCAAGATTATCCAAGTATTACATAACATGGGTCATCCATCCATTAAAGCCACCATACGATTAATCAACGACAGATACGTATGGCCACATATGTCTAAAGATATACGGGTATGGGTAAGAGCCTGTACCAAGTGTCAAACGTGTAAGGTGTGGAGACATACCAGGACCGATATAAAGAACATTGGAATACCAAATGGACGGTTCAGACACGTACACATAGACATTGTTGAGATGCCTGAAGTAAATGGAAACAAATACTTGCTGACTATGGTAGATAGATTTAGTCGTCAATTTGAAGTGGCGATTTTAAAAGACATGACAGCACAAGAAGTTTTGTTCGCGTTTCTACATAATTGGATATCGCGTTATGGTGTTCCGGAAAAGGTCACTAGTGATCGTGGTAGTCAATTTATGTCAGAGCTTTTCGTAAGATCTCTCAACATCATGGGAATCACTATAATTCATACTAGCGCGTATAACCCACGAGCAAATGGGATGGTAGAAAGGCTACATCGTGAACTGAAAGCTGCATTAAGGTGTACTAGTGGAACAAGCTGGATACACGATCTTCCTATAGTACTACTCGCCATGCGCAACAGATATAGGGCACAATTAGGAACTTCCATTGCAGAATTAGTTTATGGAGAACCATTAAGGTTGCCTGGAGATCTTCTAATTGAAACTCCAAGTAGTCTTGATTGGGCTTCTAGTTATGTAGATTGGTTTGTAGGAGCACTTAGAGACAAGATGTGTCGTTTGGCCCCAACCAAAACTAGAAAACCTAAAACTAAATGCTATGTGTCCTCTGATTTAAAATCGGCATCGCATGTTTATATTACTAATGAGAATAGGAAAAACTGCCTAACACCATTTTACAAAGGACCATACAAGGTCAAGAGGATGACTGATAAGAATGTCATCATAGAAATAAATGGCATTGAGGATTGTGTTACGTTGGATCGCTGTATTCCCCAGTTTATCTGGATTGACGGTGTGACCGAATTAAAAGATGCGTTGAATGACCGTTCCATGGGCGAATCTGAGGTGTGCAATCCCATCTTGCAGACACATAATGAAATGCAGCAATTTGAAAAACCGTTGTCTAACATATCAAAATCTTATTCTACTGAATCACAGCATGAAAATTATTTGTCGACACCAGATGACATTGAAGAACCAGCGAATGTTATATCGGGCGAGATGACGACGTCAGGGGCGCCAGTATGCACAAAACGATCTGGAAGAATACTACGTCAGCCGAAGAACGATGATTACATCTACTATTAGTCGTTCCTCTCTTTTTTTTGAGAAGGTGGTGTGTGTAGAGGATGTTGAATCCTCCGCCTTTTATAAAATGACCTTGAATGATAAATTTAAACCACCATAGCTGATTGTAACAACTTTATTTAAAAAGAATTTTTTCTTTTTATTTTCCAGAACATTCTTTGTTTAAAGACTTGATTTTTAAAATTGTGCGCTATTTTCAGTTTTTGAGTATCGTGCTTCCGAGCTGGTTGTAGATTTTCGTTTGCTGCATTTTTAACATTTCTCTCCATAATAAACGATTACAACATTGCACAATATACACTTTTCAACACTTGCCTTGTGTTCTGATATAATATAACACTGAGGAGGAGTCTTGGAACAGGTAATTTATTTATTATTGTGGGTCACGTACACATCAAAGCAGATTATTGCTGAAGATATAGCTTTCCAACTTTCACCTTCAAAACGCCACAAGTAAGTGTCAATTTAAGTATCATAATTCTTGATCATGAATGCCGATATTAAATTAGAAGATGTATTTCATTTAGGGCAGGACCTAATGGACTTAAATCTTATTGACACAGATAACAATGTAGGCAAAACAGACTCTACTGTGAATATTAGGACATCTAGCGAACTGGCATCTAGGGGGCTTACTAACACCAATAGGTTAGGGGCCTCAATACAATGTCAGTTTTGCAAAGATCCGATTGATCCCCATTTCCAAGTACGCACCTGTTTTGTCTTCCATCAGGCTGCATGCGTATCCGTCCCTTTCTTCGGAAGGCGGGAATGAGATTCGATCTGATCTTCGTTGCCTGGTTACGCTTCGGAACGGCATTTCCCATTCCATCATCAGGCCTCTAATCACACACACACATTAAAATTGCTCACAATAGCAGATTTAATCCAATGATACCCAGCAGTCCAGATTTGTTAATCGAGAGTGCTGCTGACCTATAGATAAGAAGTAAAATATAAAATAATGATTGCAGCTTCAGATTAACAACGATGGAGTCAGCGAAAAACATCGTTATTTTGAGATTTGAGGGCCAAACTGCTGGAGCAGAAAAAAAAGAAATTAAGAAACTTTAATAGAATCCATTGTAGAAATGTAAATTTAAGACGATGAAGCGGAGGTTAAATTCCGACATATTTTTGTGATAAAAACACAAAAGGATACAAAAATAAAAAAAAATAACTAAAAGGAAGGACAAAACCGTTTTACCGATCAAAATTCTAGACATCCAAGTACGAGAACCACTCTGGATATTGTTCATTGCCCAACCAAGAGATCATAAAAATTATATTTCTTTTAAATAATTGTTAGTTGTGTATCTGTAATAAGAGTTGAGAAACAAATTGTATATTGTAGAATAAATTTATTAAAGATAAGTTATACAACACTTAATTAAAATTCAAATAATTAATTTACTATTCCAAATTACGTGCATAAAATGCAATATTTGGTAATTGAACCACATTTTTTTCTTGGTTTGTTTTACTCTCAGACGTATCCACGTTAGCATCGATTGCTAGGGCCATATAAAATCTGTCAATATAAGAGGACGACCACCTTACTTGATGGAAGTGATACATAAAGAGACTCCAATGACAGGATTTGATTATTTACGTTTCGGCATTAAATCCTAAATGTTTTATGTGGCAAAAAGTGCTGTACATCTACAAACGCGGTTTCTTTCTTGTTGTATACTCTTTTATTGCAACTAGATTTGCTAAGGTCAAGCTTTCAAATGATCACTATTCATTTGGGAATTGTAAAATATACACAATATTCTATCAAGACCACGCAGTGTAGGCAATTTTAAGTAATATGCAATATTTATTATTCCCGTCTGTTATTGATGTGGATCCCCGTGTTTACTACGTTTGAACAAAAGTGCAAACTAACCCTTTTCCATATTTCATTATAAGATAGACAAAATTCCAGTTTCGGAAGAGATATTGGATTCAAATATTATGCTTGGATTTGATTGCGTGTTGTCGGTATAAACAAAAGTTTTCATTAAATTTCAAACGCAATTTTTGTAGTAGACCACAATTGCCCTTAATGGTATCTCATCATATAATTTATAGAATTATCTGTGCCATGTCTAGAATTATGCTGCATTCGGCTCGGAGTCTTGCAGATCATCCATTAAAACCACAAAACATGTATTGCCTTAAATTTTCAGAAAAATTTCAACTTGGTAAGTTTTACTTTTCGTTGTCTACTTGTGGTTTTCGCTTTCGATCGAAAGTTCAACTAGCCATCTCCGAACTGGTATTGTAAGACACGTTTTGTCACGCAGAGAAGTGAAATGAAATGAAAATATATTTTTAGTATTCGATTTTATAAACGCTATCCATATATAGTAAACGTTCTGAATAATATTAAAAGTTTTTAAATCAAGACAAAATCGGTCTAATACAAAAATTGAGTTTGATAAATTAGGCATCTATTATAATTAAACCACAAGATATATTAAATTAAATTTTGTCATTATACACTATTTCCGTATCAGTTCTCATATGACATCGGTTGTGCATTGTAACGACAGATCGGAGCTTGCTATTTGGAAATTGAAATTAATATTTATACGTAGTGTACAACTCCTGTTCAAACCACCAAATATTGCTCCATTATCTTTGGCCTACTTTATGGTCTGACATCTATATAGAAGGATGATTTCCTTCAACCATAGATACAGTTAATCGTATTTGGTTAGAATACCTGCTTCCCAGTTTTACATGAAAAATGCAAGACAACACGCAATGCCTTTATTTGGATTTAGATTGAAAAAAAATCCGTTTACATTGTTCGTACTTATGATTCTTGAAGACGATAAGTATCAATAAAAAGTTATCGTTTAAATAATGCACGCTATGCTGTAAATTTATGTCATATTTTTTCTAAAGTACTTATCTTTAAATCGTAAATATTTGATTCGCAATTTCCTAAGCCACCTAAAAGCTGCATTCCGAATCTGACGCTACGTAGCGAATTTATTTCTATACTATACTCATTTAATTAATACATCTGTGTAGTGGTAAGCGTCTGTTGAAACATCAAAAGTTGCTCCACTATCTTATAGCCGACTCAACTTGACAGTTTATCTTCTATTTTGCTGGCCGATTCTCCTCTACTTATTCCGACTAGAACGGTTGCTTCATTAGAAGGGAAGAAAAAAAGCTTTATCATTTGAATTTAGAGACCGAAAATATCAGAAAATTACTGGCTTATGCAGCCTCACTGTAAAATTCTTTGGAAAATAATTGAACAAACAGTGTAATAAAAATAATTAAAAATTTTAGAACTCAAGCAAAGTTCACACAAATAAATCACAAATAATTTCTACGCAAATCTACCTCTAACTCTATACCAATCTAGGTATTCTAATAATAGAGTAATCGCTTATGTAAAGGTACACACACTATATACCCATAGAAAGTTAAAATGGTAAAACCTAATTAACATTTATAACAATTAAAACTCTGGCGGTCAAAATAAAGTACATATCTACATTAATTCAGTATCCCTTAGAGAAATGTAACCGAATAGATTAGTTGTAAGTCAAATCAGCTAGCACATAAAATATATGCATAGAGCAAAAGCTAAATAGCCAATTAATTCAACTGTGGGCGTTTTGAAAAAGGCCAATAAATGTAACGAGAGAATAATTAACTAGGCTGAAAGCTAGGCATCTGAATTATTTGCATTGATGCAAACAAGAAGGCACTCTTTTTATCATTGCCGCGTTTTGCGTACGCGGGTAATAGCTGTACACGGGCAGTTACACAAAGATCCGATTTGTCACTATTTCCAATTTTGTTTTGTCTTTGATCGGGTTGACTCATTTTTACTTCAATTGGAAATGCGGTTCTATCACATCTTTGTTTACTGGCGACGTTTCGGTGCCTACTTTCCAGCACCATCATCAGGCAACACAACACTGATCACAATAGCAGATTTGCTCAAATATTGAGTTCAAAGAAGGCACTCTGTCAAGTTGCATTACCATAGTTGGGTAATCTGATGATGATTAAATATGATAGGCAGTGTATGCTGGATACACAATCATACCATCTTAATAAGGGAGAATGCTAATATAAAAATAGTATAGAATTAAACTGTTATTAACTGCGATGGTGGCGATAAAAATTCTTTAAATCAGGTTTTATTGCTTGATATTATCAGTAAATCCGTTGTATCAAACCAGTCACACAACATAGCAAAACTCTCATCAGTCACACATACTGAGGTGTTTCAATCCCGAAAACTTGATTTAAAGAATCGTTATCACTACTCACGCGATTAATAATAGTTAATTTGTATACCTTGTACATATGTGGCGAAAGCTGAAAGAAGTACATGTTCATAACTGCCTAGAAACTCTGCAGCCAAATTTTCCAGTCAAGTTCAATGGATGCGAGACTTTTGAAAGTAAGAACGGAATATCTAAGTTTTCTTTTCTTATGTATTCAATGCGGGATGATCCTCGCCAGTCAATTTTCCATCGTAATCTGACGATAATCATAGAAGGTCGAAGCGCGTCATTACATGTGACTAACGATGATTTTGCTTTGATACGCGACTGATTAAATGCGATTGGCGTTTATACCAAGCCTGAAAACTTGATTTTAAGAAAAAGAATTTCCATCCAACTTTTAAATGCAAGCAATGCGCGTCCGATTGTCCTAAATTCTTCACTCAAATATATGGAGGGTATAAGACGTAATACTGGCTTCTACTGTTGTGACCCTAGTAAGCACGAAACAAATGTGCATATTAAAATGTAAATTCAATTCATGCTAACCTTAGTTTATTCTTCTAGTTATATTTGAACTAATGTTTACTATGTGTGCAATATATAATACATAATTGCATATACATTAGTTCTCGAGAACAGTAAGTTTCTAAAGGCGTGGCTTAGTTGGTGTAGTGAGTGAGTTTTATGGCACTGAACTAAATTCTCCAGGGATAAAATTCCGTCTGTAGTCATTCCAACTATTGCTTAAGGGTGTCTTGCAGTTGCATGACAATTTCTTATTTTGCCACGTTTAGTTTGAACCACACACACACACACACACACATATATATATATATATATATATATATATATATATATATATATATATAGTGTTCGGAGTAGACCTTTCTGATTCTTGTTGATGGGTTGTTAACCAAGTTTCTTTTGTGGGATTTTGGCACACTGCTGTTGTAATGAATTTATTGCTCGGTGAAAGTGGAAAATGACCATTTATTTCGAGAATACTGAACTTCACTTTACAATATTTCATTTATATACGTCCTGGGTTTTCGTTTGCTTATGCGAGTGGCAATAAATCTAACTCGGTTTTAAAAAACCATTTGATATATGTGGGAATGTAGCCTGTTTATGTTATTGTGCTTAAATGCATCGAGTCTAATTCATCTTAAATTGTCATTATAAAAATTATAGTCTTGAAGGCCCTCGCAGCTTATGTGTAGGATCATTGATTGTTCTTCAGTATACTTCATTATTTTGCAAATTTCAATACATATCCTCATTGTAATCTGACTGTTTAATCAAAACCGTAGCTCAAATTTTATCAGCTTTTTGAATTAATACATGTTTGGACGCAAAGTTAGCTGATTGAGGCATTAGTTATAATAAGGCTAAGAACAATCTACGATGTGATGTAACTAATTAATTAGTACGTCACTGATACTAGCTTCGTTGGTAATCTTCACTATTTTGCCTTATTATCCTATAAATATATTACCATAATCTGTAGATTGTGTGAAGTTTATGATGGGCTCAATCAGGCATTTATCCTGTTAAAAACCTTCAACTAATGTTAAAATATAAGATTATTAAAAAATAAATGATAAATATTATTTTCAACTCTGCATCAATTTTAATTAATGTTTAGAATTTCTGTGAAGCGTAATGTTACGTTAACTAATCATTCCGTAAAATCTTTTTCGCGATATTTCTATTAATTTAAACCAATAAATATCCATATTATTATGTATGACTTATAAACATTAACAATGCTAAATAGAAAAAATCTTATCATTAATCCAATCAAGTCTAAAATGTTGCAACCGAAAATCGTTTTGCATGATTAAAATGGTAAATCGATATTTTATAAAAAACTATTGTGAATTTAAGTATTTAAATCTTTAAAGATACAACAATTTGAATAATGACATACGCCAGGTAAGCAGAGATAATTTGTATGATATTTCAATTTCGTTGGTACTGATAAAATAATTAAAGAAATAAGTCTATTCAAATGTTACTTGTATGAAGATGATTTGCTTAAATGTTTTCATAGGGGAATTGAAAAGATTTATACATTAACCAATCCGTAAATTTTGAACGGCATCTCTGCACAGAGCAAAATTTGTAGAAAACAATATAATTACTTACCTTTTGTTTATTTGTAATGATAAGTATTCTTATCCTGTTATGGGACAATTCCACAAAAATCATCGATATTATAATATTCAAAATATGCCTGAACTCAATTCACATTTAAGAACGTTATGTTAATGATTTGGCACTCCTGAAAATTAAAAATTAATATATGCACAAAATAAAATTTGTTTAAGGTGTTCTACATCAAACACAACGGACGGGTTTTGTAATAATATATTTCATTTATAAGATTATCCTAAAAGGATTGTTTTTATTTCTAGCCATTATTTGAAACGCATGGAAGACTAACCAATCACGGAAAATTCTTGATTATTACAAGAAGAGATAATAAATACAGCTTGAGAATAATAAATAATCTAATTGATTAAACAATAATTGATTGCGTGGTTGGTGTTAACAATTCTTTAAATCAAGTTTTCGAGCTTGAAGTAAACACCAATCCCATTGTATTTCAGCAGTCGTCGAAATACATAACAAAACTACCGCCAGTCACACGCACTGACGCGTTTTGACATTCCATGATCATCATCAGATTACAACGGCAAACTGAAATGTGAAGCTGGGAACCAACCTGTAATAGTCACAACACAGATCACGTAATTATGCAATAGTCAGGGTCACAACGAATTTTTTCTTTTATATAAAGCTTATAAAGGTGTTAAAAATTGACGATCGGAATTGATGGTGTTTGTGCTTGTATAAAACAAGTGATAAATTGGTTTATATTTCGTTTTAACAACAATTACTCACCTATGCCTTAAAAAGTATTTTGTAGGCTTCTAAATTGACTATCTGAATAAATTTTAATTGGTACTTGACGTAGACTAACATTAATTAGCATGTTGGTTCAATAAATATAACTAAAAATCTCGATAAAAATGTCTTCAATTCCGTCTAAAAATGTCTGCTAATTGGTTACCTTATTGCGCCCGGGAATAAATATTCAAATAGGACATACTTGTGCTGCAAGGCCTTGCTGATAATGCCATACATGTTGTAGCTAATCTGATAATGGTGTATAATTATTAATTTTCAACAAGTTTCACTTTATTGGAAAGTGTAGGAATTAAGTACGTTCAAGTTTAAAGAAGGAATCTTTAATCTATGACGCTGGATTTTGCCTATAATAAAGATATATTTGTGATCACACTGTGGTGGTCTTTTTTCAAATTTAAATAGAGAAGTGGGCATTCAAACGGGTTGAGTTCAGACGTTGGGGGTAAGGCTATTATATTTTATACAATGAGGAAGGAAATCTGTGTAGTTATAAAATGTGAAACCATTATAGGAAAAGTTAAATTAGTTTGTTAAATGTCCTAAGGTGACACGAAAAATTGCACGGGTTTATGAGTCTGTTTCATGTGCAAGTTGTATGCATTCAAGGAGAGCAAAAATCCTGGAATGGGATCATAAATATATGTCGATGCTGAATTTTCTTTAGACGAATGTTTAATGTAATGACTTTTGAGGTTGATCAGAAAGATGGCGATGCTGTCAGTTAAACATAAATTTCTGATCACTTGGATTATCGTGAAATTTTAATTTATTTTTCAATATCATATATATTTTGACTGAACCAGGCTTAAAAAGTTAATTGGCGGTTGCGCGACATAAAATCTGATTATGACGTTAACGCAGTTTGGATTTCGTTTCAACCGTATAATCACCGACCATTTTTATTGAATCTTATACGAATGGGGTGTATTGTTGCTGAATATGTGGTTTGATATAGTTATCTATCAATTTAGACTCTATTATGCGTGTGATGAACTTGATATCATCTCCTAAACACGACCGATGTCTTAAGGATCATATATTGGCAAGTTTTGTGGGCCTAATGTCCTCAGTTGCGTTCAATTTGATAGATTCGAGCATTAAGCCTCTTCTTCGTGCGGCAATACATATTTGTTGCTAGGGAAATCTACTCAGTTTTCTTTAATGCGTTTTTAATAGGTGAACTGATTAACAGAGTATGGTACATTTGAAGCTATTTCTAAGCTTCATAGAAAAAATTTTTTTTCTTAACTGTAAGGTTTTTGAGATATAGATATTTAAATGTAAGCTTTGAAAGTGATATTTACTTCAAGTTGTGGATATTTGCAACCAGTTGAAATGTACGTTTCGGGTGGGATGAACTGCTATATTTAGTCATTCCGTTCTTATTGGTAGGTTGTTCGGGGTAGCCCAGTGGTTAGAACAGCCGACTCCAAAGAAGACGGCCCCAGTTTCGAGCCCTATTTACGGCATATTCTAGACAGCATGTGATGAGTTCCCAATAGGGAGGAAACTGGTTTACTGGATGAATCTCCATTTCTATATTATACCACGTTTAGTTGATGCTGAAAATTGTATGTTTAAAACGCGAATACTGTTTATGTATCAAGACTGCAACCTCGATTTAAGTGACTAGTAAGCTTTCTTAATTTGAACCAGGTTGAAGTAATTTATTTGTTATTTTCTGATCAACTACTTCGAACTATGAAGCTCGTATTAGTGCAATCATCAAGGTGATGAATCTGGGATGCTAGAGGATAAATCAATTTTATCAAACATTATATTGCCGCATTCTATGATTATTTAATGTTATTGTTAATTATTAAGTATAGACGCTATATTTCCAAGAATTATAGTTATTTTCTTCCTGATTTGGTTTGGTGTTACAATATACGCTTGAAGTTATAGGATTTAGTAAGTTTTGTACGTAAGCAAGAAGTTTAAATTATCTTCTATAAAATTAATTTTGAGAAGTTCAATCATAAATAATTCTAAGGTTATGATCGGATTTCATTGCATGCAGCAAAATTATTTCATTGATGTCTGGAAACAAAGAAAAGCGTATTTATTCGAGATTTCAAATTGCAGCAACAAGCAAAATTTGAACAGTCCTTGTGCACTAGGTAATTATCGATCCTCTATTAAAGCAATATTGAACTTCAATTTTCATTCATCTATTCTTAGTGAGATATCACTTGGCACGCTCATTACAAATATTACGCGTGCCAAGGTTCTAAATAATGCCAATGTCATGCATTTATGGACAGAAGAGAAGAAACATAATGCTCAGACGTTAGTCCAACTACCCTGACTGTTCAGGTGTAATTCGGCGTATCATTTTGCTCCTATATGTAATAACTTGTTACGTTAATTTAACAATAATTGTTTGCGCGGGTGGTGGTAACAATACTTTAAATCAAGTTTGCGAGCTTGAAGTAAACACCAATCCCATTGTATTTAACCAGTCGTCGAACAACATAACAAAACTACCGCCAGCCGCAACGCACTGACGCGATTCGACCTTCCTTGATCATCATCAGAGTACGACGGCAAACTGACTATCGAGGATCAAACCGCATTGAATATATATAGAAATCAAATTTAGATATGCGGCTCTCACATCTAGCAGTCTCGCATACATCGAACTTGACTGGAAATGTCGGCTGCACAAGTTCTATGAAGTCACGAACATTAACTGTTTGTAGCTTTCGCCATATATACATATATAGGCAATACAATTTAACAATAATTGTTTGCGCGGGTGGTGGTAACAATTCTTCAAAATCAAGTTTGCGAGCTTGAAGTAAAGACCAATCCCATTGTAATTAACCAGTCGTCGAACAACATAACAAAACTACCGCCTGCTGCAACGCACTAACGCGTTTCGACCTTCCATGATCATCATCAGAGTACGACGGCAAACTGACTATCGAGGATCAAACCGCATTGAATATATATGGAAATCAAATTTAGATATGCGGCTCTCACCTCTAGCAGTCTCGCATACATTGAACTTGACTGGAAATGTCGGCTGCACAATTTCTATGCAGTCACGAACATTAACTGTTTGTAGCTTTCGCCACATATACATATATAGGCAATACAATTTAACAATAATTGTTTGCACGGGTGGTGGTAACAATTCTTTAAATCAAGTTTGCGAGCTTGAAGTAAACACCAATCCCATTGTATTTAACCAGTCGTCGAACAACACAACAAAACTACCGCCAGCCGCAACGCACTGACGCGCTTCGACCTTCCATCATCATGATCAGAGTACGACGGCAAACTGACTATCGAGGATCAAACCGCATTGAATATATATGGAAATCAAATTTAGATATGCGGCTCTCACCTCTAGCAGTCTTGCATACATTGAACTTGACTGGAAATGTCGGCTGCACAATTTCTATGCAGTCAGGAACATTAACTGTTTGCAGCTTTCGCCACATATACATATATAGGCAATACAATTTAAACAATAATTTTTTTGCGTGGGTGGTGGTAACAATGCTTTAAATCAAGTTTGCGTGCTTGAAGTAAACACCAATCCCATTGTATTTAACCAGTCGTCGTACAACATAACAAAACTACCGCCAGCTGCAACGCACTGACGCGTTTCGACCTTCCATGATCATCATCAGAGCACGACGGCAAACTGACTATCGAGGATCAAACCGCATTGAATATATATGGAAATCAAATTTAGATATGCGTCTCTCACCTCTAGCAGTCTCGCATACATTGAACTTGACTGGAAATGTCGGCTGCACAATTTCTATGCAGTCACGAACATTAACTGTTTGTAGCTTTCGCCACATATACATATATAGGCAATACAATTTAACAATAATTGTTTGCGCGGGTGGTGGTAACAATTCTTTAAATCAAGTTTGCGAGCTTGAAGTAAACACCAATCCCATTGTATTTAACCAGTCGTCGAACAACATAACAAAACTACCGCCAGCCGCAACGCACTGACGCGTTTCGACCTTCCATGATCATCATCAGAGTACGACGGCAAACTGACTATCGAGGATCAAACCGCATTGAATATATATGGAAATCAAATTTAGATATGCGGCTCTCACCTCTAGCAGTCTCGCATACATTGAAATTGACTGGAAATGTCGGCTGCACAATTTCTAAGCAGTCACGAACATTAACTGCTTGTAGCTTTCGCCACATATACATATATAGGCAATACAATTTAACAATAATTGTTTGCGCAGGTGGTGGTAACAATTCTTCAAAATCAAGTTTGCGAGCTTGAAGTAAAGACCAATCCCATTGTAATTAACCAGTCGTCGAACAACATAACAAAACTACCGCCAGCTGCAACGCACTAACGCGTTTCGTCCTTCCATGATCATCATCAGAGTACGACGGCAAACTGACTATCGAGGATCAAACCGCATTGAATATATATAGAAATCAAATTTAGATAGGCGGCTCTCACTTCTAGCAGTCTTGCATAAATTGAACTTGATTGGAAATGTCGGCTGCACAATATCTATGCAGTCACGAACATTAACTGTTTGTAGCTTTCGCCACATATACATATATAGGCAATACAATTTGACAATAATTGTTTGCGCGGGTGGTGGTAACAATTCTTTAAATCAAGTTTGCGAGCTTGAAGTAAACACCAATCCCATTGTATTTAACCGGTCGTCGAACAACATAACAAAACTACCGCCAGCTGCAACGCACTGACGCGTTTCGACCTTCCATGATCATCATCAGAGTACGACGACAAACTGACTATCGAGGATCAAACCGCATTGAATATATATGGAAATCAAATTTGGATATGCGGCTCTCACCTCTAGCAGTCTTGCATACATTGAACTTGACTGGAAATCTCGGCTGCACAATTTCTATGCAGTCACGAACATTAACTGTTTGCAGCTTTCGCCACATATACATATATAGGCAATACGATTTAACAATAATTGTTTGCGCGGGTGGTGGTAACAATTCTTTAAATCAAGTTTGCGAGCTTGAAGTAAACACCAATCCCATTGTATTTAACCAGTCGTCGAACAACATAACACAACTACCGCCAGCCGCAACGCACTGACGCGTTTCGGCCTTCCTTGATCATCATCAGAGTACGACGGCAAACTGACTATCGAGGATCAAACCGCAGTGAATATACATGGAAATCAAATTTAGATATGCGGCTCTCACCTCTAGCAGTCTCGCATACATTGAAATTGACTGGAAATGTCGGCTGCACAATTTCTATGCAGTCACGAACATTAACTGTTTGCAGCTTTCGCCACATATACTTATATAGGCAATACAATTTAACAATAATTGATTGCGCGGGTGGTGGTAACAATTCTTTAAATCAAGTTTGCGTGCTTGAAGTAAAGACCAATCCCATTGTATTTAACCAGTCGTCGAACAACATAACAAAACTACCGCCAGCTGCAACTCACTGACGCGTTTCGACCTTCCATGATCATCATCAGAGTACGACGGCAAACTGACTATCGAGGATCAAACCGCATTGAATATATATAGAAATCAAATTTAGATATGCGGCTCTCACTTCTAGCAGTCTTGCATAAATTGAACTTGATTGGAAATGTCGGCTGCACAATTTCTATGCAGTCACGAACATTAACTGTTTGTAGCTTTCGCCACATATAAATATATAGGCAATACAATTTAAACAATAATTGATTGCGCGGGTGGTGGTAACAATTCTTTAAATCAAGTTTGCGTGCTGGAAGTAAACACCAATCCCATTGTATTTAACCAGTCGTCGAACAACATAACAAAACCACCGCCAGCCGCAACGCACTGACGCGTTTCGACCTTCCTTGATCATCATCAGAGTACGACGGCAAACTGACTATCGAGGATCAAACCGCATTGATTATATATATATAGAAATCAAATTTAGATATGCGGCTCTCACCTCTAGCAGTCTCGCATATATTGAACTTGACTGGAAATCTCGGCTGCACAATTTCTATGCAGCCACGAACATTAACTGTTTGTAGCTTTCGCCACATATACATATATAGGCAATACAATTTAACAATAATTGTTTGCGCGAGTGGTGGTAACAATTCTTTAAATCAAGTTTGCGAGCTTGAAGTAAACACCAATCCCATTGTATTCAACCAGTCGTCGAACAACATAACGAAACTACCGCCAGCCGCAACGCACTGACGCGTTTCGACATTCCTTGATCATCATCAGAGTACGACGGCAAACTGACTATCGAGGATCAAACCGCATTGAATATATATGGAAATCAAATTTAGATATGCGGCTGTCACCTCTAGCAGTCTTGCATACATTGAACTTGACTGGAAATGTCGGCTGCACAATTTCTATGCAGTCACGAACATTAACTGATTGTAGCTTTCGCCATATACATATATAGGCAATACAATTTAACAATAATTGTTTGCGCGGGTGGTGGTGACAATTCTTTAAATTAAGTTTGCGAGCTTGAAGTAAACACCAAACACATTGTATTTTACCAGCCGTCGTACTCAAGGAAGGTCGAAACGCGTCAGTGCGTAGCGGCTGGCGGTAGTTTTGTTATGTTGTTCGACGACTGGTTAAATACAATGGGATTGGTGTTTACTTCAAGCTCGCAAACTTGATTTAAAGAATTGTTACCACAACCCGCGCAAACAATTATTGTTAAATTGTATTGCCTATATATGTATATGTGGCGAAAGTTACAAACAGTTTATGTTCGTGACTGCATAGAAATTGTGCAGCCGACATTTCCAGTCAAGTTCAATGTATGCGAAACTGCTAGTGGTGAGAGCCGCATATCTAAATTTGATTTCCATATATATTCAATGCGGTTTGATCCTCGATCGTCAGTTTGCCGTCGTACTCTGATGATGATCATGGAAGGTCGAAACGCGTCAGTGCGTTGCAAATGGCGGTTGTTTTGTTATGTTGTTCGACGACTGTTTAAATACAATGGGATTGGTGTTTACTTCAAGCTCGCAAACTTGATTTAAAGAACTTGTTACTTGTTGCTTCATATCAAATTTATGTATGCTATGTGTTAAAATAATTGCTCTTAAGTTTTTTTCGCATGCAATGTCACTCGCTGACACTAATACACAAAACCATGTGTGCAAATCTGAGGTTACATCAAATGATATATTCCAATAAGAATTCAACGCGTGTTAGCGTGATATAATTGAGACAAGCGAACTTATGTTGCACAATAATGTAGAGTAATAAGATTGTAATATTGAAAAAAGTTAGATATTTTGGTTCCAAATGCGCAGATTTGGAAAAGACAATGGGTAGACGTCATCCGTTTTGTAGCATCATCTGTATTCCCAATGTAGCTGACACAAATGTAGATATTTTGTTTTCATGTTAGAACAGTTTTGCTGAAGCAGCTGTACTTAGTAAAATTCTTTTTTATCAGATCAATTTAAAATGCCTAAATCATGACCAAAAGTCGGCAGTATACATGAGAAACACCCTCACAGAGTATTTCTTATTACATGCACATTGAAAAATACTTCGCTTGTTTAAAAGTATTTTAAAAATGCGAAACTGGATTTATTGAAACACAAGCTGAATTCTAACTTTTTTGTTTCTTAGAGATATTTCGGCGGTCATTGGAGGCCACCTTCTTCAGTCCACCCATCATCGCAAGTTTTAAAAAATCAAAGCGTAGCTTCACCACAAAGCAGGTTCAGAGAACACATCAAAGAGGCCAGTTTTGCTGTGTAAAACTAATCGCTAGCAATATATGATAGTGTATAGGGGATATTTTGAAAAACAAAGATAATTGAATAATTTGTAAACATAATACAACAAAGAAAAATTACGCGTGAAATGCACATGTAGAGACACATAAAAACACACACACACACACAAACACACACATAACCACACGCAGTGCATCATTTTATGTTAAAGGCATGTGAAGCTTATTAAATTAACCTATGGAGAACGGGTGTTGCAAATAGCTGCGTCCGAAACTCATAACTTCTTTTCAGTTATTACTATAAAACTTATACATTCACCTGGTTTTTATTTTGATTTTGGACTGATCCAGTATTTCCACAATACAATGGAAGACTATTTTTAAAATCAAATTTGCAATCTTGATTTATATATATATATATATATATATATATATATATATATATATATATATATTTGTTAGCATAATGTAGAAAACGTAATTCATCTAGTATAGGATTTCGTCCTTGTTGGGAACCCTTCACGTGCTGTCCAGAATTTGCTGTGGACCATGCTCCAACCTGGGAACGCCTGTTTCTTTATCTGTTGTTCTAACCATTGAACCGACCTTCCGCGCTATAGCTTGTCAATTGAAAAATAGGCGCTGCTCATTCAAGTGTCATTGCAATCTGATTGATTTGTTTTGTAAGAATATATAACAATAACAAATTTAATTGTTAGTAGAGTTAAACTACTTTTTGAAATTCATCTAAGGTTGACGAGTGCCAGGTTATTAGGAATATTTTGTTTAATTTGATTAAATAGCACAGTTTTCCAGAAAGTCTGACAGATAACTGATATTTTATTTATTATTTTACTTTATAAGTCCAAAAATGACAAATATTTATTCTTTGAAGTCGAAATTAATATGCAGGGACAAGATAATTACTTTTTCTAGTATGCCAGGAGAAGTGATTGTGAATATTTATACTCAAAATTAAATATAGCTTCTTTTATAGTAAAACCAATAATTTTGAGTTTTCTAACACGTTAATTAAAAATCTGATGGTTAATCGAAATATTTTCTTTCCGCTGTTTGAACAAGATTAGGTGAAATCAACGCACATTAAGAAAATGAAAATATCTGAAAAATGAGAAAGCTCAGAGTCCTTATACTAATAGTCAACCTAGATGGTAAATTCCTACGAACTGTGATTTAAATGTGATTATTTGCAAGAGACTACTTGATTTAGGATATGGTATTACTAAACGCAATATTTCGACAATTTTTATTATAAGAATATCTTTAAGTATGGAAATTGTCAAAATTATCAATAAAATTAAATTATTTAAATAAAGGTTCCGAGCTTGATATAAAACCCAATACAACGGAATACATTCTTATGTCAGTACAAACTAAGCATTTTATAACGTAGACAAGGGAATTCATCCATTAGATGGGTTTCGTCAAGTAAAGTCCAGAATTTGTCGTGTAAAGGTCGCGAACCTGGGTAAGTGTGCTCCGGTCTTTGTTACTATAAAAATGAGCCACACTGCCGCACGCTACTGAATTGTCAATTATATACTAACTAATATTTCTTAATTAGCCTTTTTGATGTGGATCGTATATGCCATCCCTTTAGACCGTACGATCTAACTAACCATCGTCATTCTGTTATTATATTACAGACAACACGCTACCTGGAGAAAAGTCATTGAAGCGAACTTTTATATTATCAAAATAACATTTGTTGCGCGGTTGGTGATTACAATTATTTAAATCAAGGCTTCGATTGTGGGTCGTTATTTTTAACTTTACGTCTAAAAAGATGCCATATAGGCTAAACATAAAGAGAGGCTAATAAAAAAATATTAGTTAATATACAACTTAAATTTGTGTGTGGAGTGCGGCAAAATGGCTTAGTAGCTAGAGCAACAGATTCCGAAGCAAACATGCCCATGTTCGAGCCCTGTAGAGCAGCAAATTCTGGAAAGTAGGTGAAGTGTTCCAAATAAGAACGAAAGCGGTCTACTGGATGAATTGCCTTTTCCACATTATAAAATGCTTTTGTTACCGAAAAATTTATGCAAATAATAGACTTGGTGTTTATACCAAGATCGCAACCTTGACTTAAACATTTTCATCGCTGCGCGCGCAACTTATTTACATTTAATCATTTGGTGTGTTCGTTTGATACTGTGTCATTTTTTATTGATGCGCCACTTAATGACGCTATTCAGTTTGTGTTTCTGCTTGTTCAGGAGAATTTTCCAAATTTTAAACTGAGTGAAATGCGTTTTGAATTATTTCTTCATTTGTGCTGTTTATCTGTTAAATTCATTTTCAATTTATTTTCAATCTTTAAAGAGAAAACTTTGGTCTGGTGAACGAGATGACATAGTCCCCCATCATTGTCAATATTTTATGCGCATGTTGGCAAGAATGAACTATTAACTACTGAGTAAAGTGAAATTATACCAACTTCATACTAATGACATAGTCTTGGTCTGTGATAATCGCGTGTAAGTTAAATAACAACCTAATAGATTCAATAAATGGCATCTGAATATTCGATTAACAATTTAACATTAGGAAAATGATTCTCCAGATTTTCTCGTTGAGTTACTCAAACGTATCCCCGATGGAAAATTTGCCAATGTCTATTCCATAAAAAAACATCCACAGCGCAATATTTACATTTCAACAGCTAATATCAATGAAAATAAAAACGGCTTTGTTATAAAATTTTGTATTAATGCAATGCGTAATTGTTCGGCTGATTATTTGCAGAATGGTTTGGATGGTGTGCGTAAAACGTTTAGTATCAATGGTTGCCTACCACATTTTATAAATAAGTATTAGCCTAATGGTATATTGAAAAGCTTTGAATATCTTTTTAGTTCATGAAATACTGGTATTTACTCACCTAAAATATCAATATGAAGGGACCATAAATCGCACAAATGATACATGGAGTTCAAAGTTGGTGTTTATATATTTTTCTGCTGACTTATCTTTGATTAAAACCAAATATTCTCTTCCTAGTATGAAAGGCAAATTTCCATTACAATCTGTGTCTAACGCTATGTGTTATTCGCACTGCACTTGTGCGCATAAATACTTAATAAGAAATTTTAGAAAATTGATTTTACGCTTGGCAAAAAACATACCAACCTACTGGAAGCAAAGTTAACTTGGTTTTGCGCATAAATGTAAAGCGAAAAATATTTTTTTCGTGTGAAAAACGTGACAATAGAACAAAACTTTTAATAAGTATTTATAGCAAATTGACTAGTGAAGGTCATCTATCAGCACTTGTGGGTCCACAGAATCTTCATTCATTTACATTTCCATATGTACAACTTTTGTGTATTCTATTCATATTTTCTCATTGATCCCTTCATTCGGAGGCTTTCCCCACGTCTACTATTCATTGAATATGGTGCTGTATTAAATTTCGCCGATTTAACTTCGATGTTTTAACGTGTTAATTTTGCCAACTATCATCAGAAACCCAATAAAATAGAATAGAACACAAATTTAGGAAGACATGTTATCCTCAATCGAGATCGATTTATTTATATTTAATTTAGGCTGACTAACATTAATGTATGCATAAATATCCGGTCTTCAATAACTACTCTTATGAGAGAATAACTCCCCATACACATAAATGTTTGAGACGCGTTCTTACAACCACCAAAAATAATAATAAAGAAATTTAACAATTGCTTATATTCTGCGCACAGTGCTCGCAAAATCCCGGAGCTTCGAAAAATTTACGCATATGGTGATCAGACACATCCACATCTACAAATATATATATATATATATATATATATATATATATATATATATATACATATAATTGAAGAATGAAGGCAAGATTTTAATTATGTATATGTTGTCAGTATAAACTTAATATTACAACAGGTAGTAAAGGCAAGGTAGATGGGTTTCTTCTTTATTGGTAACTCTTCAGTAAGTTTTCAAATTTTCCGCAAACATTACTTAAACCTTGGCACATTTGCTTATGAGTCTGCGTCTTAAACTACTGTACTGTAGGTGGCAATTCATATTATGAATTTTATCTGTAATAGTCAGGAATACCTTAGGTCAGAACTATGCCCTGTGATACCTGACCTAAGAATTCATGAAATTTGGAAGTATACCCAAACTATGTTTGTAAAGTTTTTGCTTAATTTGCACAATTTTAATTTGTCTTACAAATAAAATTTACTGTATAGCTCTCAGAAAAGTTCATAAGACAATTTTTTTCTGCATCACTCCCGACTATTTATAGGAAATTGGTCAAGAAGACGAAATCCACGTTTGGTAGATTAATTTTATTTGCTATCGCATGCAAACTTTAAAATCAATTTGCAAGCATGAAATAAACACCAATTCTATTGAATTTAACCAGTGGTCGAACAACATTGCAAAATTACCGTCAGTTTCACGTACTGACGGTTTTTGACCTTCCATGATCATCATCAGAGTATGACGGCAAACTGACTAGCGAGGATCAAACTGCAATGTATGTATATGAAAATCATAATTAAAAATACGGTTCTCACGTCTAGTAGTCTTGCATAGATTGTGCATGACAAGAAACGTCAGCTGCACAATTTATATGCCGTCACATACTTAAAATTTTTGCAGCTTTTTCCACACACACACACACACATATATATATATATATATATATATATATATATATATATATATATATATACACTAGAGATGAGAGCCGCATATCTAAATTTGATTTCCATATATATTCATTGCGGTTTGATCCTCGCTAGTCAGTCTGCCGTCGTACACTGATGATTATCATGGAAATTCGAAACGCGTCACTATGTGTGATTGTCGGTAGTTTTGCTATGTTGTTCGACGACTGATTAAATAAAATGGGATTAATGTTTACTTCAAGCTCGCAAACTTGATTTATATAATTGTTATCACAACCCGCGCATTCTATGCTTGTTTAATACATAAAGAAGTAAATTTAAATAATTCCATAGAATATTTATTCAATTTAAATATGACCTGTTTTATCTAAATATGTATGTTGT
This sequence comes from Eudiplozoon nipponicum, assembly GCA_029291075.1. Taxonomy (NCBI): domain Eukaryota; kingdom Metazoa; phylum Platyhelminthes; class Monogenea; order Mazocraeidea; family Diplozoidae; genus Eudiplozoon; species Eudiplozoon nipponicum. The sequence goes on along the minus strand of JAQBSW010005458.1, from coordinate 35,703 downwards.
TAGGATAAATAAAATATTTTGCAGGAAAGCAAAGTTAATACAACCATTTGATGAGTTTAATCTTTAGAAAGATCACTTCAAATAATGTCCGTAATTTGCCTTCACTTCAGGTGAGACCTATTTTGGATCTGAATTTTAAACTAGCCACCGCGATCTGTCGTAATATTCAATTCCAGTGTAGTAGCAAGATTTTTCTTCATTCACATAGTCTGTATTAAGTGAACATTGCATCAAGTGGAAAAGTCGACTCTTAAAATAGACTTGTTCTGTCCTCAATGCGAATTATTCAAGTATTGTTTGAAATTTAACGCAAGCGGAACTTTAACCGAGAAACATTTGCTTTCGAGTCTGGAAATATTTATTGTGCCACTCCCGATATGTTTGCTGTATAAGACAGATCGGAGGTGATCAACGGTAACTTCAGGTTTTGAGAGATTTGAAATAGGTTCCATCTGAAACAAGTGCTAGTCAGAAATATAGTTTGGCTTATTAATTACATTTTTGTGGAAATTTTGGACACTGGCATCTTGGAGGATAGTACTCATCAGCCTTGGTCAGCAGAATACCCAAGAGAAGAAAAACCCATTTATTAAATCTAGGTTAAATTTTAAGATCATCGCATCATATGTGCGAACATTAAAGCAAACTTTACAAAAAAAAGCTCTTGCATGTACTTTGGATAAATTAAAATTCATTGTATTTTGCGTATCTGAAACCATTCTTATATATGCGTTATTGGCATCAAACCTCTGGTTCCAGAAAGTTTTTTAAGCTGGAAAATGAGGCGTTGGTATTGTCCTTAGCACATGAGCTGAAGTTGGCTTAATTGTATAGATCACTGTAAATAGCCGTCTTTGTGCGGAACGTTTAAATTCATTTACTAAAATCAATAACTAAAACATTAACCAAAGTCGCCTATTCGTCACATCTGCATATGCTTCGAAAAGTTGCAGAATTTCATTTAGGTAGAAGCTAAACTTTAATTTTGACTCGTAACGATAATAGTAAACGACTGTTAGATGACTACGCGAAATTTTGAGTATACTAAAGTAGACAAACTTCAGACGAGGAGCAAAGTTGAAGGCCCCAATGATTTGCTTCCGGGCTTATTTATAGATGGTGACGAACTAATTTTGGGAGTGTTGACTAACCTTTTTTGCACGATATCGAATGGAGAGACCGTAACGCTTACTTGGAACAATTCGACCATCATTCTTCCTTCTAAATAGGTAATCGTAATTATTGTGATAAACATCGTGGCGTAAGTTTAACTCCAGTCATATTTGGTTTATTTGCTTCGATTTTCATACGCCGACTTAACGCTTTGCCCAAAACACTAACTAAAGAAGAACAAGCCGGATTCCGGTCAGGACGAGGTTTTATGTATAATACTTTAACGTTTAAGTGGGTTTTTCAAAAAGAAACATTTATATCGCCGTCTCACGATAACCGTCATTGTAAACTACAAGGTTGTATTTGGTTGGTGGATTACAATGTTTTATTCGATATTCTGTGGAAAAGTGGTGTGCTCACCAAATTTATACCTATCATACGCGCTCTCTACACAAAAACTTCTGGTCGCGTTAAGGTCAACAAGTAATTAGCACACAACATTATTATTACTAGCGGTGTTGTTTTTCATGGCCGTCCACTTTCCTCTATTTAAAAAAAATTATAATAGATGTAATAAAGAACAAAACTTTTCCACGCGTTTAGGATGCAGTTGTAGAAGTTTTCTCTGGTGGTAGATTAGTCGATCTTGACTATGCAGACAATATCGTACTATTATTCGACATTCGAGATTCTGCTCAGGCCACCTTGAATGGATTATCAGACGTTGTTCCATCTGTCGGTATAAAATTGTCACCCTCTAAATGTATGATAATTTGACAGGATCACCCAATACTCCAAATCTGCGACTGCAGAGTAAGGATCTGGACACGCCTTGAAGGCCTTATTTATATCTCAGGCAATATGTCTGATGTGGTAAGTATGAGAATCGCGAAAGCTAGAGTACCATTATCGAACGTTTGCCTTAAAGCTCTAGTTTGCAGTGCATATGTATGCAAAATTTTATTATACGCTAGTGAAACTTGGCTACTTAGAAAGGATGATTTTAGACGCTTACAAGAATTCGATCAACACTGTTTGAGAAACATAGCCCAAATATCCAACACTGACATCAGTAGACGTATTTTTGTATCAACCAACAAGTGCTTCTCGTTAGACAAACAAATCAGGTTCCATCAATTTGTTAGCCTAGTCAGGTTTTGCGTATGTCATTAATTAAATTTCCAAGTAGAGCACTGTTCTCTCACCCAGCGAAAAATTGACACAAGGAACGTGTTTAGATTTTGCAATGGCAGAAACATTTAAACTCAACTACATCCAAATTGGGTAGTATAAGACCAATGAATGAATAAATGATTATATATATATAATAATTATAATGACCATTTCCTTCGGATATAACACTCTTTGTTTTTTTAATAGGAAAACAAAGCACATTTAATAACACAGTAGATAATGGCCGTTTATTTCAATTTAAATTCTATCACTTATATACAGTCTGAGCTTTCATTATATTATGTATTTGGATTTTAATAAAAAATTGTCAATGTTTTCAGTATTGTACGTAACTTGACTGCTTTAACGTACCAATACAACAAAATTGTGGTTATAATATAAAATAATTAATGGACGTAAGTCAGCATGAGCAAAATAAATTATCTTTTGTACACATACGTCTAATTTATACTTTAAATTCATCAGTAAGAGCCGGTACTACGCCCTATACCCACTATATATTTGTTAAACAATGTGGGACAATTAGACGATACAATCTCTTATACAAAAGTGTACACAAACAGTAGTTGAGATAAATTCATAAACGTCTTCGACAATACAATTAAAAAGACAACTAACTTTATATAATATATTTTGATATCGCATTTTAAAATACATCAGATTAAGTTAACTCCACTACTTCATATATACACATTCGTATAGCAAATTTTAACGTCTAATAGTCCAAAATTTCTTGATCAAATAGGGCGTATTTAGGGCGTATTGCTGGCTCCTAATGATGAGTCGCCTGTAAAAACGAAACGCATGTGTGCATGAGATTATATCTTCTGTTTATTCTGACTTTTGTTTTATCCTTATTGTATCATTTAGCATAACCTATTATTAGGTGCGCAACACCTAATACACAATCACATATATATTTATTCCCGCAAGAAATTGTATGTAACTATTAAACAATCAATGGTGGTAACAATTCTTTAAATCAAGTTTGCGAGCTTGAAGTAAACAACAATCCTGTTATATTTAAACAGTCGTCGAACAACATAGCAAAACTGCTGTCAGTCGCACGCATTGAGGCGTTTCGGCATTTCATGATCATCATCAGAGTACAACGAAAATTTGACAAGTATTGAACAAACGGCCATGTCCATACATATGGATAGAAAAATGAGATATACGGCTCTTACTTCTAGTAGTCTAGCATACGTTGTACTTGACCTGTAATATCGGCTGCACAATTTCTATGTTGTCATGAACATGAACTTTTGCGCTTTCGCTATATATATATATATATATATATATATATATATATATATATATATATATCAATGAAGCAATCAATTATTGAACGATTGTTGTTAACAATTCTTTAAATTCAGTTTCATCTTGAATTCACCATCCCACTGTATTCAACGTGTTGTCGAAAAACAAAGCTAAATAAATATACAGTGCGTCTGGGGCGTAGTCCCATCTCCTATTGATTAGTCGCCAGTAGTGAAGTAACCTATGAGTTCATGAGATTATACCTTTAGTTCATTATGACCGTTGGTAATCCTTCAGGTCTTATTTGAAACAATTTGCTTCTAGGTGCGCAACGCATATTACAAAATTGCATATTTATCAGTTATCCGCAAAAACCAGTATATAAATATTATATATTTAATTGAATGATGGAATGATTACTGAGAAATTTGATTACTGATATCGATCAAAGCCAAAGTTTTTGATTTTCTGGACTAATATGTGTTCAGATGTTGTTTTAATTCTGAATTTTTGGGAAATTTCGAATAATTTGGTATCCGTTGTGTTGTTACAATATACCGATTCGGGAACCATAGTGTTTGTAATCTTTCCAGGCTCGGTATATATTATATATACGGAGTCGGCTATTAGATCGCCTTGTCGAAGACTTTATATGAAGTTAACTCCACTATTGTTTGCATACACTCGTGCATGAGATTTTATCTTCCAATTGTCCAATTTTTTCTGATCAAATATATAAAGGCTATATGGCGAATTATCAGCTGATATTGATGAGTCGTCAGTATGAGCGATACGAAGGTATACATGGTATTATACCTTCTGTGCACGCTGACTTTGGTTCATCCTTACGGTTTTACATGAATTGTTTTGTGACTTGGTGGCCAATATCTAATACTTAATTGTGTATATATTAGATATTCACAGCTAACATTATAGAGAAATTAATAAACCTATTTTTCTAAATATCCTGCCCGTAATAGTGCAGCTAGACGGAGTTTTACTCCCTGGCTAAACCCGTTTATAACAGTTGAAATACATTGCTGAATCAGTAACAGACCGGTTAGTTAGTTTCATGTAAATTCAATTGGGTTTATTTAAATCCTCACTGTTTACTTGATTGTTTATTTAGTTTTTGCTATATGTATATATTTTGTGAGAAAATTGATTGAACTCAAATAGGAACAATTTATTTATACATTTCTGTCAGCTATTGAGTTATTGTATATTTTTTTTGCTTTATTTTGACCGACAAAGATTTAAGAAACATAAACGTTAATTAGCTCTTGTTATTTGAGTTTTTCACTATGGTTGATCGTGTGCGTAATTTTATTTAAGTAATTCCAATTTTACTATTTCACCTATATAAGTATTTAGAGAAAGAGAGTCATGTAAAAACTATTTCTAATCGTTTTGTGCGAATAATGCTTAAATGTTAAAATGATATTTATATTTCACACATTTATTGAATTATTTTATCAAGAATGGTGAAATGAGGCTATAAGAACCAACAGTTGGTGCTATTTTCAGCCTATAAATTCAATTAATAAAGTGGTTACATAAAACGATACACGTTGCGTGAGAGAGAATAAATTAATTATTTGGTCCTCGTTGTGCGCAACGAAATATTTACATCCAGTGTCTTCATTTTACTCCTGATTTTTCGACTTCCTGTTTGGCAGACTTTTTCAACGGAAAGCTCATCCCACAAACAATTTGACAATTATGCAATTCAGCGACCATTTTTCGATCATGATATAAATACCAGTCCCAATATACACACATTTTCAGTACAAACTAAGAATTATATAATGTAGAAAAGGCAATTCATCTGATAGATTGGTTGCGACCTTATTGGGACCTATTCACGTACTGTCCAGAATTTGTGCGGGCAATACGTGAGGCGTTCCAAATAAGGCTGAAACCGGTCTACTCGACGAATTACCTTTTCAACATTATACAGTTCTTAGTTTATACGAACACATATGGGTAAATTATGGGATTGATGTTTTTATCCTGATTGCAACGTTGATTTAAATAATCTAACAATTTTTAAGTCAAGTTGTTGAATTTAAAAATTTTCTTTTATACTTACTGGTACATCTAATCATCACTATATATTTGTGTCATGAATGTATGTGTGTGTATGTGTCTGCACGTAAACACTCATCGAAGTGAAATTAAAGAGATCTAGTATCACCTACTATCGATTCACTAGATAATAGTAAACCTTGCTTTTGTGTATGAGCCCGCGTTTTTTAGGACTGAGAAGTTGTCAGTAACATATAATCAACAACATGTGTAAATTCCTGCAATTGAAATAAAGATGATTAATTTCCATTCCAATTTGCAAAAGTAAGACTTGAATGAAGTCTTTACCAGTGAAAATCCAAGGGAGGAAGGAGGGAGCTAGGGCAAGATAATGTGAATACACCAGGCCCAATTTTTTCAACGTGAATAATTGAGAGTTAGTAAAAATAAAATTTTCAGTAAGAGAGTAAGTTAAAATTAAATGGAGATCATAAATAAAATTCTAAAATTTCCTACTGAACGAAAAGTTATAGTAATAGTGTAAATAAAATTGATCTAGGTTAATAGACACATTGAGATGACAATCAGTAAAGAATTGAATTATGATATTTTCCAAAAATTAGTTAAAAGATCTTTAATTAACCACACCGCGTCATCTGTAAGTTAATGGTAATCCAAACTTATTATTCTTTCATTTGAACGAGTTTCCGATTCTGATTCGGGCAATCTTTGCTTCCTGTCATTATTTAGTGCCGCAGTCCAAATTAAACCTAGTGATATCTCTACGGCTTTTTTCATTTGTCATCTCTGGAATTAATTTCGACAGATTCTCTGATCAATCTCGTCGATCTATTACGACAAATTATTGACATGCGTCTGCAGTCATCTCATTTAATTGTGTGTCCTGTCTCTACAATGTGACGTGCAAGTTATGATCTACTACCATTCCAATATTTGCATGAGTTTCTATGTTCTCCTTGTCCTGCCTTAATTGGGTGCGTGCTTTCACCTTCATATATAAGTTTGCAGTAATTTCATGGAATTTCATGTTATTCTGATGTGTCGAACGATTCAATTTTTCCTTTAGTTTGGTAATTTTAATGCCTAGACCAAGGGTCTGTTTTAAAATATTACGTATATAGTATTTCAGTGCTAAAGATTTTGTTTTCGTATTTATTTTGGAGTCAGGTATTACCATGATATACGATCATATTTCGTTTTATATGATTTCACGTATTTCAAAGTATGATTAAATTTGCTTATGATACTCATCATAGTTGGTTCAATTAACTTTAGAGAGTACGCCTTAGCAATGAATTTTTCTCGAAGTCTGCCTAAATCAATCTCCCTACGTTCTGTATCTTTTAAAATCAAGCTTCAATTTTTCATTTATTTTAAGATACAGATCTTTATTCTATGGGGATTTTTTACTTGATATTAAGAAAGATAAATGAGTAAGCATTATTTCTATAAACATTTCGTTTTAATTCTTTAAATCCATCCTAATTTATTTTACCAGATTAAAAATATAGCAAAACTAATGTAAATCACAATTTCCTTGTTGATCGACCGTTCAAGTAAAACGGGATTTTTGCTTTTGACACTCACAACCTTGATTTAACGTATTATCGTCACCACACCTGAAATCTATTCTCTTTCATTCTCATTCTAATTTTTGTAACATTTCTAAATATTTTTTACACCAAAAGATCGTACTTTGATATATTTTCAAACGGAAATGTGTAAAAAATAAATCATCTCATCTTCCAAATAATTCAAAATAACTAATATGTCACCCAAGTATCGTATATATAGTTTGGGATATATGGTTGTCATTTATAAATGGTTTTTCTGCATGCAATGTATGAAGATATTTGCCAATGGAACTGATAGTAGTTATTCCATTATAATACCTTTAATTTTCTTATAATATTCCTTCCTAACTGTAGAATAATTAGAAAATATTCATGTGTTCACAATCTCCATAACATGCATCATCGTCATTTTACCACTTCCTCAGATTACGAGGTGATCAACCAAAAATTGCCGAAAATAGTCAAGTGCTTTTTTGCACTGGTACAATGGCGTACATTGACACCACATCTATGCTCGCCAATCTTTCATTTTTATTCGCTTGACTTTTATACACCATCACAACTAAATGTTATGAGTTTCTCAATGTATGGTCAAATAAGTATGAAAAATTCTTTATTTTATAACGTAGAAACTTAGCAATTTTGTAAGTTGGTGAGTGTAGGACATAAACAATAATTCACAAAGGGTTACCTGGTTTATGCAATTTTACTAAATCATACACCAATGGTACAATTGTATCTATTTATATGACTGTGTTACTATGTACTTGATCCAATTTACACTTTGGAATCATATTATTTATCAGTAATTTTACTTCTTGTAATTTATCAGTAGGGTCTTTGTGTATTTTTATCATATATCTTTATATTGTCTATTTGCTCATACGTCTTATCAATGTAATCATATGTATCCATTGAAATCGTGGCTCCTTCTTCGTCTGCTTTCAAAATTGCCAAATTGAGGCATTTTCTTCCTAATTTTGGTTTATATTTATCTCCCTTGTGCGTTAACACAGTTGTGGTTAGGTCTACATTAACCTAAATCTTATCTTTGTCTGAGAGAATTTGTGCTGTTCTCACAGCCTCAGAAATTATCCCATTTTTAGTGATATTTCAATCTGATTAGCTGTAATCAAACCACAATTTTACATGTCCAACTGATTCTTATAAAGTTCTACTAAAGAAAGATTTACTACTCGATTTTTTATAGTAGCGCAAATTTTATCTGCTGTCTGTCTATAAATGCCAAAATTCCCCAACTTTTAGTCAAGTTTGATCCTGACTATTTTATCTCTATTGTACTTGCGCTATCAGTTTAATCTTTTATACATTTAAAATCACCTGAACGCAAAAAGGAAAGTAACATAGAGTTTATATTAATTTTCCCCAAAACCAGTTCGAATATGCGTTATTTGAAAATCTTGTACAAACGTGTTCAGTATATTCAAATTCAGTTTAAATTCAAGAGATCTAGCTTCAGCATTTAAATAAAATGTCAGTTTGAATTTAAAACTTTTAGGAACTATACAAAGTTTTATATAGATTTTAATAAGATAAATACAATTTAAACGAACATTGGTTGCGCAGGCGGTGATATAATTTACTATAATCAAGTTTGCGAACTTGATATAAACACCTTACCCATTATGTACATACATATGTCAGTATAAACTAAGAATTGTATGGTGTAGAAAAGGCAATTCATCCAGTAGACCGGTTTCGTCCTAATTGGGAAATAATATGACTAAAAATTGTGTGTAGTGTGTGGCAGGGTGGTTCAGTGGTTAGAGCACCAGATTCAGAATCAGACGTGCCCAGGTTCGAGCCCTGTCCGCGGCAAATTCTGGCCAGTACATGATTAGTTCCCAATTGGGACGAAACCGGTCTACTGGATGAATTGCCTTTTCTTCACCATACAATTCTTAGTTTATACTGAAATATGTAAGTAATTAATGGGTACGATGTTTATATCAAGTTAACAATATTGATTAAAGTAGAAATAAATACAAATTGCTTCATTATGTAGGGATATATGATATTTAGCTTCAGTGCCTCGACAACGTACTTGGCACATAAATATGCATTAAAATAAACAAAGTGCGCGACAGGAAATAGATTAATTTCTTGACCCTAGTTGTGGACCAAGAAGTGATTGCATCCGCTGTCTTCATTTTTACTCAGTATATTTTAATATACTTTTTCGGAATCCTTTTCAAACGGCTGGTTCATCCCGTAACAATTGACTGTTAATCGAACATTGTTTGCGTGGGATGTGATTACAAATAATTAAATTAAAGTTACGATCTTAAAATAAACACCGGTTCAAATATATATATTCTTTTTTGAGTAAAAGTTAAGAATTTTATACTATAGATGAGGCAATTCATCCAGTAGATCAGTTTGGTCCTTTTAGGGAACTCTTCAAATACTGTGCATAATTTGCCGCGGACTAAGCTCGAAACTTGGCACGTTGACTAATAAGCTACTGCTCTAACCTTCAAGCCACACTGACGCATGCTACATGCAATTACCAGCTATATACTAACAATTTCTTCTCTGTTATCCCTTACTTTTTTGGTGCCTATATGACATTTATTTCGAGTTAAAATTCCAAAAAACTACCCAATTTCTGTCATTAAACAACAAAAACCACACTACCTGGCGAAGTGGTATGAAATTTAACATGTATATAATTATAAAATATATAAAAATTATATATTAAATTAAATTATATATTATATATAAATTAATTTTTCCTTTTTGGCAATTCTTTACTAACTGTCCAAAGTTTGCCACGGACAGTGATCAAATCTGAGCACGACTGAAGTAATCTGTTGCTTTAAACACCAAACCAACCTGCCGCACGATACACGAAACTTCCTTGTATATAATAAATAATGTTTGTTCGATATCTTTTTCTTTCGATCGCATTTATTAAGAACTAAAGTTCTAACTTACTACCAAAAATCTTTCATAATAGAACAGGTACCACGCTACCTGGGGATGAATTTTCGAAGTGAACATTTATATAATTAAACGAACATTGATTGCCAATTCTAAACAATACAATGCTTGGTTTACACTAACAAAAATATGTAAATAATGGGTCTGGTGTTTTTATAAAAATCGCAATCTAGTTTAAATTAATTGTTATCACCGCCCGCGCAACCAATGATTATTTAATTATTTATATGTTAAATTCAATACCACTTCCCCATGTAGAGTGGTGTGTACTTTATAATGATAGATTGGGGATAGTTAGTTGAAAATTTATGTCTGAAGGATGTCATATAAACTCAACCTAAAGAAAGGCTAGCCAAGACAAATTTGTTAGTATACATCTGGAAATTGTGTACAGTGTGCCACAGGGTGGCTTAGTTGTTTGAGCACCAGATTCAGAAGCAGACATTCCTAGATTCGAGCCCTGTCCGTGGAAATTTCTAGACAGTACGTAAAGAATTCTCAGAAAGGACTAAACCGGTTTACTGGATGAATTGTCGTTTCTACACTATATAATGCATGGCTTATATTGACAAATATGTATAAGTAATGCGTCAGTTGTTTATATCAAGATCACAAATTTAATTAAATTAATACTTTTCACCACCCATGAAGCCAATGTGCATTTAATTATATAAATGTTCACTTCAATACCACTTCCCCAATGTAGTGTAGTGTCTGTTCTATATTGAGAGATTGGGGTTCGTTAGGTGGAACATTAGGTCTAAAGGATGCCATATAAACTCCATCTAAATGAAAACCTAACCAAGAAACATTAGTTAGTATACAATTAAAATTGTGTAAAGTGAGCGGCAGTGTGGCTTAGTGGTTAGAGCAATTGATTCCGCAACAGACGTTCCTAGGTTGGAAATTCATGTCTAAATAGATGCCATATGGGCTTAACCTAGAAGAAAGGCTAACCAAGAAATATTAATTAGTATTTAACTAAATATAGTTTGTGACGTAAGGTATAATGGCTCAATAGTTAGAGTAACAGATTCCAAAGCAGACGTGCCCAGGTCCGAGCCATGTACACGGAAAATTCTGTACAGTACGTGAATAGTTCCCAGTAAAGGTGAAACCTGTCTACTTTATACATTATAAAATGCTTATTTTATACTGATAAATGTAGATATATAAAGGTACAAGTTTTGATGTTAAGATCGCAACCTTAATTTTTAATAATTTGACAGTTATTTGTTCAAGTGAGGAAGTTAGTTTAAATTGTTTGGTTTACATTTACTTTCTAATCCCTTAAACACAACGCTCTTGTCACTAGATAATTGTGTGCCATGTATGTCACTTACATATGTGAAATTAGAATTATCTAATAGAGCTCACTGACGATTCACCTTATAAGCGAACGTCATTCATGTGGGTATGTGCGCGCTTTTTTTAGACTACGGATTATTCGGTTAGATATAACTAACTGCACGTTTACAGTTCTTCATTTGAAACTAAATTGATAAATGTCCATTCCTTTTTGGACACGCCTGACCTATTTATTACACTTAAATTCTTAAATGCAATATTTGCGGGTGGCATCCATGTAAGGAAGGTGACAGGATACTGTGAATTCGCCGTTCGAGTTTTTTTCACTGTAAATAATCATGAGTATATAAAACTAAAAAATTCATTCAGATAATTCTTAAAAATTGACCTAAATTTCTCAATGTTGTCCTTCTTGTTTTTATTTACGCCATCGTTTTATTGTGCTGGACAATTGATAGCACTCGAAGGTCTGTAAAGTCTGGAATACTTTTCGTTTCCAGGTGCACTGATTTTTGGTCTAGATTGAAGGATTCGCACTTTTCCTTTCATTTTGACGCCCTGCATCAGCTGCTTATCTGAAAATGACCTTAGAACAAAATTTTTCACTATTATTTCTCCGACTTTTTAGGACTTCATTTTCAATCCCATCTTCAGTGTTGGCACCATATTTACAGGAAAAGACAAATTTTGGCAAATGTGGTATCCTTAATTAAGACAGATCTATTTTTATTTAATTTAATTCCTAAGGTATTTATTATTTTCTGCCCTTATATCCGGTCTACATACCTATTCTCTTATACTTAAATGTATATACAAACTTATCTACGTCACCTCCCCCAAACACACAAAACAACCTATATACACATATGTATACTCTACTAAAGTGACATTTATAGAATAACCATAAGCAAACATTATGGATTGACATACACGCTATCCGTGATTTCTCAATTTTTTTAAATTGCTGTTCCAGACGCTTAGATGGATCAATAAAGTTTTTTTATTTAAATTATATTGCAGTAATCCTCAAATTCCCGGTTTACATCATCCTATGTGCAATAGGTTACAGAGAGAGCGAGGTTAGATAAACTGTTGAATGAATGTAGTATGATTCTATCGTTTGGAAAAGACCGAATAAGAAGCCTACATTACCGAGTCGTATATCAACCAAATACACTTTTATACTCAAATCCTGTATAAATTTAATTTTTTCCATTTAATTAGTTGTGTCCAGACCATATACATATCTATGTAAATATGAAAATTTACATATAAGCAACAAAATGGGTTTTTACGAATAACTTGGTGTATATAATAAATTAGCAATACTTTTATTTTTTTTAAATTGTAATTTTTACTTATTTATATTACGTCCATTGCCTTCGAATTTATGAAGCCCTTTAAATAATACATTAAGCACCTGACTAAAATATTCAGTTTCATCAACATGATATTCCAATCGACTTGCAGCGAATAACAAAATTCAACAACAATTTACTAGTATCCAGGAAAGACCGAACAGGCCCCCGACTAGAATCAACAAACATTCAATCCGATTGACAACAAACTGAAGAGGAAAAAAACAGATGCACATACGGTGACAGATGTTTCCAACCAATATGAGCGTTCAACACTGCAATACACACTTGTGCTGTTACTATGTGAAGAATACAAACTTGCGCAAAAAGGTGAAACGAAAAACTATACTCGGAAAAATCGCAACAGCGAACAATTCGATCAAATGGGTAATTCTCAAGCCATCAATACAATAATGACCAGATCTCAGACATCACTTAGCAATACAGTGAGAGGAACTTTTAACATTCAAACGGGCACACACACACACACAAAAGTATACACACTTACCAATCAGCCAAAACATGTATTAGAAAACCGAGTCATAATTGTTTTCACCCACATATTGAAATGAAAACCCATATGTATATAAATGAAAGATTGTAGAAAGAAGTTTAATATTCTCGAGATAAATGGCCATTATCCACTTTGTCATTAATTTTTTTCCTATTAAGAAATATACTTATAATTATATATATAAATCTTATAAATATCCACTTACATATACGTCTACACGCTATATCATATGCATATACATATAATCATATAAAAAACCATGTGGGTTCTTCCCACATCTTTTATAAATATCTATATAAAAATCCTATATATATAAATATATAAATATATATATATATATATATATATAAATATACATATATATACGTGTACACACCATATATGAAATGAATATCATATAAGCAAAATTGTGTCACTCAACAGATAAATAATATCAGTCAAAACACACATATGTTTATGATATATATATATATATATATATATATATATATATATATATATATATATATAAGCAAACAATGGGTTCTTTGAACTTCAAGTACCGACTATTCACCCATACATATACAAGTCTACACATAATATATATTATTTATATCAAAAGCAACATATAAGTAACCATGTGAGATCCCCTCACATCTTATATAAGAATCTAAGTATTCTTCTACATATATTACAAATATCTAGATAAGTATAGAATCAACCATATGAGTTTCTGACACATCTTATTTAAATCGAGAATGTTCATTTTACACACACACACACACACACACACATATATATATATATATATATATATATATATATAAGTCTACACGACATATCTAATCTGCATATATAAATAAACATATAAGGAACCATATGAGTTTCTCCCAAATATAATTAATATATTTACATGTCCCTTCATGAATAAATTAATTTAAATGCATACACATGTGCAATCTGTAATATATATATATATATATATATATATATATATATATATATATATATATGGAAGTCAACATAGTAACTATTACAGTTACACACTGTTTGTTGAAGAACTAATATATATGCAAGGTATTAGGTTTGCCTAGTAACAAATTAGTTCAGTTCAAAAGGATAAACCAAAGGCAGCATGAACGGGTAATCATGCACATTCGTTTCGTTACTGGCGACTCATCAGTAGGGTGGTATTACGCCCTTTAACCACTATACATTTGGTAGAAGAATGTGGAATAATAGGACGGTACAATCTCCCTAGACGAATGTATATAAACTTGTAATAGTGAAGCTAACATAATCTGAAGTCAACGACAATGCAAGTTCAATGCTAACTCACACTATATAATATATATACCGAGTCTGTAAAGGATACCAACACTATGGCTATTGTGTTAGTAACCGATACCATTTTGAAATCGATGAGTACAGGATACTAACACTATGGCTTCCGAGACGGAACTAATATAGCTCTTCGCAACAAACAGTGTGTAACTGTAATATATTGAATTGAATGATGTCATGCTTACCGCGAAATGTGATAACTGATATCGACGAAGGCCAGAGTGTATGGTTTAACTGGAGTAACAGGTGTTCGGAAATTGATGTAATTCTCATTTTGGGTGAACTTTAGCATAAATTTATATTCATCAGGTTGGTATCATGTACCGTCTCGGAAGCCATAGTGTTAGTATCCTGTACTCATCGATTTCAAAAAGGTATCGGTTACTAACACAATAGCCATAGTGTTAGTATCCTTTACAGACTCGGTATATATATTATATAGTGTGAGTTAGCATTGAAGTTGCATTGTCGTTGACTTCAGATTATGTTAGCTTCACTATTACAGGTTTACACATTCGTCTAGGAGATTGTACCATCCTATTATTCCACATTCTTCTACCAAATATATAGTGGTTAAAGGGCGTAATACCGGCTCCTACTGATGAGTCGCCAGTAAGCACGAAACGAATTTGCATGAGATTATACTTTCCGTTCATGCTGCCTTTGGTTTATCCTTCTGGCCACAACTGAACTAATTTGTTACTAGGTTCGCAAAACCTAATACATACTTGCATATACATTAGCTCTTCGCAACAAACAGTATTTAACTGTAATATATTGAATTGAATGATGTCATGCTTACTGCGAAATGTGATAACTGATATCGATGAAGGCCAGAGTGTATGGTTTAACTGGAGTAACAGGTGTTCGGAAATTGTTGTAATTCTCATTTTGGGTGAACTTTAGCATAAATTTATATTCATCAGGTTGGTATCATGTGCCGACTCGGAAACCATAGTGTTAGTATCCGGTACTCATCGATTTCAAAAAAGGTATCAGTTACTAACACAATAGCTATAGTGTTACTATCCTTTACAGACTCGGTATATATATTATATAGTGTGAGTTAGCATTGAAGTCGTATTGTCGTTGACTTAAGATTATGTTAGCTTCACTATTACAGGTTTACACATTCGTCTAGGAGATTGTACCGTCCTATTATTCCACATTCCTCTACCAAATGTATAGTGGTTAAAGGGCGTAATACCGGCTCCTACTGATGAGTCGCCAGTAAGCACGAAACGAATGTGCATGAGATTATACTTTCCGTTCATGCTGCCTTTGGTTTATCCTTCTGGTCACAACTGAACTAATTTGTTACTAGGTTCGCAAAACCTAATACATACTTAAAAGTAACTATGTTAGTTCCCCCGAATGCTCATGATACACTACATTTATAACTAAATTACCTCCCTCTAACTTCATTTAAAGTTTTCTGTTTAATTTCTCAAATTCATAGCCGAGGTCTCTTAGAAGAATATATTTTTAAATCTGATTCCTCTAGTCTACGTTTCCTTCCATTCGAGAATACTTCATTAAATATGGTTTATCTACAGATGTCACATTCATGACGATCATTTCTGATGTTATTTTAATTGATTCTCTAGTCTACTCAGTTAATATATTTCGGTTGCATAGGGCAATCTGTTTACAGCCATCCCAATTTATCTGATGACCTGTCTTCATTGAGTGCCTGGCTAGATCTGATGTATGACTATGTTTATATTTGCATGCAGTCTTATGCTCCCATCTACGTACCATTTTGAACGCATAGTTTCACCTATATTCCTGAGTTTGCCATCTTTAAAAGTTATTTCATAAATCCCTAATGTGTTGAGGGGTTCTATTTTTTATTCTGATTCGGTAGCTTATTGCCTGTTGTAGGTGATTGTCTTAACACTGTTCTTATGTTGTATTTTATGCTAATGTCCGAATATTTATACTTAATCTGGATTTTGATAGGACCAGGATTCCGTGCTTATCTTCATTTTGATTATCAAAATCCCTTACCTGATTTTTCTGGTTTATTTTTCCATTTAGTCTCCGTAGCGTCTCGGCTATGATTTTATCAATTATTTTTGCCAGATAAACATTTATTCTGAGTATTTCTTTCAATTTCATCAGTTCTTTGTCCCTATATTTCAAATGCACTATTTTAAGACTTCTTAAAATCATTGATTTTAGAATGCTTAGTTTCATCCCAAACTGGTGATTGGAACAGTAATTCAGGGGGATACAAGAATAAGTATCTCTATAAATATCTATTCCTAATATCTGACCCATTCGTTTTAATTTTACACCCAAAAATGTTAAATATTCTTTTCTTTCTTTTTCCAATGTAAATTTTAACTCTACTAGTTGATTAGCTAAATACAGAAAATTCTCCTTCTTTTTATCTCCATGAATCCAAATTAAGAAGATGTCATCTAAGAATCGTAAATAAAAGTTTGGTTTGGGGGGAGATCTGAACAAGAGGTCTTTTCTATGTAAATATTAGTTACTCGGAGCGATAATGGTTGCCTCATAGGTAAACCTTAAATTTGTAGGTGGAATCCATTTCTAAATATAAAGTATGTAGAGGAGATACAAATTTTAATCATTTTCATTATACTTCTAAACATAATTTTACTATTTTCTAATATCTCAGGGTATTCCGTTAAACAACGCTGGACACACTCTAATGCAACCTGCACCGGAATGATAGTATATATAGATATCAAATTCAGGCTTGCAAGTTTATCATTTTCTAATAATTTATATTTACGAATAATGTCAGTAAAGTCATGTGTTCTTTTATGTATAATCTAAAATACTTAAAATGAGACAGAACACAGCCATACCTATAGCATTCATAATTAAAAATAAAATTATTACGGAGACAGTTAAAATCACGAAATTCCACCCAAAAAAAGATAAAACTTAATATGAATTGGATGTTGCCAAATTGGTGTTGGAACATAGAGTGGATAAATTTAATCCTTATTATGAATTGAAAAGATTCAGATCGAATTTATTATTGAATAAGGTAATATACCTTAAACCTGATAAAGATGGAACAACAGTGTTAATGAATCAGAAGGATTATTATGATAAGATGTTTTGTCAATTAAATGAGGAAGAAGTTTATTATAAAACAAATAATGAGCCAACCAACGCAGCTTTTATTCTTCCAGTAGTGTTCTTTCTTTAATATATTTCGGCTGCCTTTATCAGTAGCCTCCTTTAGTTGGTCCATCCTCACAAGTTTAACAAAGGAAGCTAATGAAGCAAGCCTAGTTTCATTTGTTAAACTTGTGAGGATGGACCAACTGAAGAAGGCAACGGATAAAGACAGCCGAAATATATTAAAGAAAGAAAACTACGGGAACAATAAAAGCTGCGTTAGTCAAAACGAAGATTAGGAAATTTCAATTAATCCAGCTTTGCAAAAAACTTTTCATTCAGAGACACAACTGATAAGTAAGGCCAAAGCTTTAATTGGGTCTGCGGAATTAGATTCAGTGCTTAGAAAATCATTAATACAAAGAAACCCACTCCCTCCCAATATGTATGGTTTAGTAAAGATTCATAATCATGATAATCCCCTTAGGTTAATTGTCAATGTCCAGAATTCTCCAACTTATAAAATGTCCACATTTCTGTGCCATAGAATAAGAAAATACACCTATTTTTTAGATTATTCATTAAAGAGCACTTGTCATTTTGCCGCCATTATTGGTAAATGTAAATTATCAGCGAATGATAAACTGGCAAGCCCGGATGTGGTATATATGTATACGAACATTTTGGTGCAGGTTGCATTAGAGTGTATCCAGCGTTGTTTAACAGAATGCCTTGAGATATTTGAAGGTAGCAAAATGAGGTTAAGGAGTATTATGGAAATGTTTAAAAGTTGTATGTTCTCTACATACTTTATATTTTGAAATCAATTCCACCTACAAACTAAAGGTGTTCCTATTGGGAATCCATTATCGGTCCCAGTCATTAATATTTACCTGCATTACTTAGAAAAAACCTCTTGTTCAGATCTCCCCTTGAACAAAACTTTTATTTACGATTCTTTGATGACATTTTTTTAATTTGGATACATGGAGATAAGAAGTTGGAGAATTTTCTGTATTTAGCTAATCAACTATTTGAGTTAAAATTTACATTGGAAATAGAAAGAAAAAAAGAATTGTCATTTATGGATGTAAAACTAAAACGAATGGATCAGATATTATAAAAACGATTTTTATAGAGAGATACTTATTCTGGTATCCTCCCGAATTTCTGTTCAAATCACCAGTTTGGGGTAAAACTAGGCATTCTAAAATCAATGATTATAGGAAGTCTTAAAATAGTGTATTTAAAATAAAGAGACAAAGATCTGATGAAATTGAAAGAAATACTCAGAATAAATGTTTATCCGGCAAAAATAATTCGTAAAATCATGAACGAGATGCTACGGGGATTTAATGGAAAAATAAACCAAGAAAAATTAGTTTAGGGATTTTCAATATCAAAATGAAGATAAGCACGGATCATGGTCCTACCAGAATCCAGATCAAGTATAAAATTTCGGACATTAGCACATATAATTTAACAATAATTGTTTGCAAATATATCCAGATTACATATAAGATGTGCGGTGAACATGGTTGCTTAAATGCTTATTTAAATATTTGTAATATATATATATATATATATATATATATATATATATATATATATATATATGTGTGTGTGTGTGTGTGTGTGTGTGTGTGTAAGAATATTTGTGTTCTTATATAAGATGTGAGTGGAACTAATATGATTGCTTCTCTGTTGATTTAGATGTACATAATATATATTGTGTCTAGACGTGCATATTTATGGGTGAATTGTAGGTACTGGAAATGAAGTCCTAAAAATTCGGAGAAAGAAGAGTGGAAAATCTTGTTCCCAGGTCATTTTCAGACAAGCAGCTGATGGAGAGCTTCAAAAACAAGGAAAAATGAGAATACGTCTAGGTAGTCAGTATAAAATAAAAAGAAATTCGAAAATTGCCTACTGAAAGACAAATTATAGTAAAAGTGTAAATAAAAATTTCTTATTTAAGTTTGCGACAAACAATCATGAACCTAAGTTAATAGACACATTGAGATGAAATCTAATCGAAGCTGCATTTATAAGGATTATTCTAAAGTTCTGTTACTAGGTTCGCAACATCTAATACATACTTGCATATATATTAGGTCTCCGCAACATACAGTATTTAACTGTTATATATTCTAAAGTTTGTTAAGATATCGTTAATTAACAATCTCACGCAATACACACACATGCATACATGACACAGACTTATCTATTTAATAGCCAGTTTTGCTTAAGAGATATACCAGTAAGTTTGAACTACACTTAACGCTTCAATTTAACTTTGTCAAATTGTTGAGGTATGAGCTTTCCGTTGAAAAGCTTTCGACACAGGAAGACGAAATATACGTAATAAAAATGAATACAGTGGATGCAACCACCTTTTAACGCAGGCCATGTTTCAGATAATTAAAGCCGTTACTTGCTTGTCTTTCTAACCGTATTGAACAAACCTTAACTAAAGCAGACGACAAAGGGCCTGCAGTATGCAAATCAGACTATGAGGGCGAGTTGGATAAATGAAGTTTGTACGATTTGTGGTGGTTCATTAGACGTTAAATACTACAATAACAAACAAAATTTAAGCAATATTTTGCTGTAATGACTTGAAACATTTTAATGCGACAGGAATATGGTACTTACAGCACCATAGGCTGTCATAAGTATTTTTATCGATCTGCTTAGAATATTGTGCGCAAATTTTACTAATAACATTATGAACTGTATGTATTATTAAATGAACTATGATTGCGCGGGTGGTGATAAACACCTGTCTCATCTAGTTGACCGGGTTCGTCTTTGTTGGTAACTCATCGCGTTCTGTTCAGAATTTTCCACGATCTGGGTACAAATCTGGGCACGTGTGATTTGGAATCTGTTGCTCTAACCACTGAGCCAATCTGCGGAATGGTTAACACAGTTTTCAGTTATATACTGAATAATGTTTCTTGGTTAGGTCTTAATTTGCGATCTTATGGAGAATTTACAACGTACTGTCCAGAATTTTTCGCGGACAGTGTTCGAACCTGGACACTTCTTGATACTATGGGTCACATACAGCAAACTTGTCGATTAATCATACGAATTTTAGCCATGCTCTTAAAATGTTGCACCCAATTTTTCCCAAATATACATGAGGTCAATCAAATCTATTTTCTTTGTTAAATGTACCGCTTAGAATATCAACTCCTCGGCTGAATTGCCTTTGAAGTTCAGGCGAATTTTTATTTTTACCATATGATTTAGAGCTTTTACAAACTACATGTCAAGTAACACAACGTTATTTCTTTTTCTTATATAGACGAATTTATTTCGTAAATATTATGGTTCATTTCGGAATATGACGCGGTGTATCCGTTTTTTGGCGGAATTAATCGATTTACGTTTAATTTTGTCCAAAATTCACAGTGGGTCTCAGCAAAGACACACACACATACACACACACACACACAACCACACACTTGAATAGATTTAACGGCAAGATTCCAGTAAGTATTCATTCTCAGTGTAACCAAACATTGAATAAAATAGTCAATAAACTTTTTTCATGTCGACTGGGATTGCCCCCATTTAGTACTCATCAAGTATTTTCCCGAATTGTCGCAGCTTGGGCTCATAATGAATACATTTAATTCACACTTAAATTCTATTTTCAGTTATATAAAATCTAAAGTGGTTTCATCAGTCCATTATTAGTGTAAAAACTGTTTAGCATCACCTTCTACCTGAAGTTCCAACTGGCAATATCCGCTCTATCACTATGGAGAAGACATCATGCCAGCTAGATACGTGATATTCAATTCAAGTGTTATGGCAGGGTTTTGTTATATAGGTAATGCGTATAATAAAACAGTGCATACATATTTATCGTAAATAAAAACTCTCATGTAGAGTTAAATGCTTGTGCTTCACCAGAAATGGCGAACGTTTAAGAGGTTACTTTAGCTAACAAAATTCACATATCCACATCGTCAGACACATTGCAAAAAATATCGATAGAGCTGCCAAGGTATGTAAATCTGTTAACAATGACAGATCTTCACATCGCAGTCTCAAAGTCGGAGTGGTGGGTGATCAAGTTGAAGTATCTTTCACTTAACGGGTGTAATTTTCATAAGTCGGATCTACGTCTGCTAATCCATTCACGGTTGCCGGAGCAGAATCTTGACTGTTCTTTGGTAGGACGATATCGTCTGTATAGTCGAGATCGAGTAATCGACCGCTCGGGAGTTTTTCAACACCTGCATCTTGCGTATGGAAGAGTATTGTTTATAATAACATCTTTTAAAAAATTAAACAAAAAAAGGAGAAAGTGGAGAGCCTTGGCGACCACTATTGTTGGTATTGCGTGTGTTTTAGCGGAATATCAAATAGAACATTTTAATTTATTGAGTCAAGTGCACGTGTGAAATCTCGTAAAAACAACTGTTGAGGACGGCCATATACGTGTCGCTGGTCAAGAACTTGCTTTAAGGTAAAAATCTCGTCTATTCAACCTCGTCCTGAATAGAATCCGGCTTGTTCTTCTCTAGTATGTTATCCACGAAAAACACTAAAACGGCGCAAGGTAAGCGAAGCAAATAGCCCAGATTCGACTTGAGATAAGATTATAATACTATGGTAATCTCACGAATTACGATTGCTTTTTATGAAGATAAAAATGATTGTAGACTTACTCGAAGAAGGTGACCTTGTCTCTTTTTTCATATAGTATGAAAAATGTTAGTCAGCCCTCCATAAATGATGTCACCAACATCATTAAATAAGCAGCTTAGAGACCTTTAAGAAATAATATTGCATATCTGAACTTCGTTCTCAACTTGATGATGAGCTTATTTCAGAGTAAAAGCTTCTTAGCTTTCGTCTGAACTGCAATAATTGGGAACACATGCAGATACAACGAAAAACAACGTTTATTACAAGTGATTGGCATTAATTTTAGTAGATGTATTTAAGTGTGCGCATAAAGTCGGCTATTTTCAGAGATTCATTCAGGTAAGCAAGCTTCAGCTCATGATCTGCGGACAATACCGACGTCCGATTTTCCGACTTGAAAAAACTCCATGAACTCAAGTGTTCGAAGCCAATAACACGCAGAGAAGTATGGCATATCCAGTTTGTCATGCTCAAGGGATTCTGTATCCGGGTTTCGGTTACGCAACTTATATCAATTTCTAATATATCCAAGGCATTTGCAAGAACTTCTTTCAGTCTAGTTTGTTTTAATGTTCGCACATTAAGAGCGTTGACGTTAAAACCTAACGTAGTTTCAATGATTGGTAGTTTACTTGAACTCTTTTCGATATTTGAAAATCCGATTTTGGGCTCAGTGATATGATCACCAACCACCATATTAATAGCCTCTAAAAGAGCGTTATTGTTAGATTGAGTTGAGGAAAGAGAAGGAAAAAGTGACAGAATCAGAGATTATGGTGTCTGCAGTAGCCTGATTTCGCTTATCCACACTGCGCAACTCAGGAGAAAAGGCGATCATTTTTATTTTGCGCGTCGGCTTATATAGTATGCATTAGTTTTAGTTCGTATTTTTCTTGGTTATATGTGGTCGTCCATTGCTATTGGGGATGGTTTGTATTCGGAATTTTCCCTCTCGTAAATAGTCTGCCAACCAAGGCTGATGAGCACTATCCGCCCAGATGCAGTTAAAATCTGCCCTTTGCGTCTGGCACGCTTGCTTTCATTTCGTCACTATCCATTGAAAACTAAGTGTTACTGCGTAGTTAGACCATCCTCGAGGCATCACAACAAACGGGATGATGGTCGTGTTACATAGGACCAGGCAAAATCCATGCCATCATACTGAGTTGACTGGCTTGTGCCCATCAGTTGTCAAGTCGGAAATTTCTATGGCTACGGCGTGTATACATTCCAACAACAAGAAATAAATACATTCTAAAAGATGCATTCGGTTGCACAGTGCTGTCCTTCTTGTTGTGGAGAAGGGACAAGTGAGAACCCATCAATTGAGGCCAAAAATTACATCATCTGAAAATGGAAAAAATTCAAGATTTTACCGACTTATGAGTGGTATCAATTGTCCCGCACAAGAAAGATGCGGTCAAATTCACAACAAGAAATAAAGCCAATGTGAATTTGCTCATTTGGAGTGAACTTCCAGCTTGACTAATGGAAGTAGGTAGCGTGCACCACGCAAGCCAACTGTTATAACACAGACGAAAACATTATCTTCAATAAAAAAAAATTGTTTTGTAAATAGAAACTTATGACCAATTAACATATTTTAACCCGTTTTGTACTGTGTTTATGCAGATTGACTTGTGAAACGTCCAGAAAAAACAAAATGGTCACGAAATTTAATCCATATTTACCATAGAATGAAATACTAACAGTCGGCAAATCAGCCTTATATATATATTTTTTGAAATTTGATTGCAGAGTGCCAGCTTCATATTCTCCAATGCGGCGTTTTGCATACGCGAGTAATAGCTTTGCACGGACAGTTTCACAAGGATCCGATTGATCACAATTTCCAATTTCGTTTTGTCTTCGATCGGGCTGAGTTTGTATTCGTCCCAATGGAAATGCGGTTCTATCACATCTTTTTTTACTCAGCCCGATCGATGACTTATATAAGTTTATAACAGAATACGTATTTGGCCTTGGCATTATGAACATCTGTGTAACGTAGACCGCCAAAACGGAAACGAGCCAGAATTAAGCGCATCAAAATATTCGGTTAAATTGGCCAAACTCCATCAATTACCTAATAACTTGTGCAAATAACGCTTTATAATTTACAGGACTAACATCCTCAATTACAAAACGATCAACGTTGGTCGCTTTATTCATGAGTAAACAAATGATTGCATAAAGCATTAGTAGAGGTTATAACAACAACGGCTTTACCAAGAAAAAAACAATCGCATGCGCAGTAATTAGATAACCAATTTTATTTTTTAAAGTAAATATCTTTGAAGAGCAATAACTTGTACAAATAAAGCAATCTCTTTTAGTGTAGAATTTGTTTTACGAATAAATGGCACCGCTATTTAATTATTGTTAATGTTAAAAATGTAATAAGATAGCGACGTTAATAATGAGACAAGCGTTTATGCGAATATAAGCCAGAACGCAACTTACACTTCACTATCCTTAATATTTATAGTACAAGGTGTACATAATTCGGTGGGAATCCAGATAAATTTGATTTACATCCTATTTGTTCAATCTAGTTATGAGCTGAAATGACCGGTGCCATCCCGAAATAATAAGATGCAGACATTTCGACAAATAACCTCCATGAAGACAGAACAAAAATGGCTTGATAACGAGTAGAAGCTTAGTTCTAATAAAAATAGTGATCTGATTTCGCTAATGACAGGGAAACAGTCATGAATTTTCCATTGCGTTCAAGTACGATGGATTAACCGTAGGTCAGAAGATGAATTAGATTGTATATTTTGTGCACATTTCAGTTAACACATAATAGGTATATATATATATATATATATATATATATATATATATATATTTATATAATATATGCTTTGTAATAATTGAAACTTGCTAGCAATGTATGTATTTTGTTGGTATATTAAATACGATGTGTATATAAATACTGCTGGTTAATTCCTGGCTGCAGTAATTTGGCATTTGCTGATGAGTGGAAATTAAGGAAAAACTGAGTAGATGATGATCAGCTTTTGTATCTCAGGTAATCCTTATATAATTAAACTTATACTTACATGCACATAAACACACACACACACAAACACATATATATATATATATATATATATATATATATATATTGTTTCTACAAAGGGTTGGTCAGCCAGTTGACAGTTTTATAATTACAAAACAGAGAAAGGCAGTAATAGCATATCTAAAAATTGTTGTAATGATATGAGACATACGTGGACATATCATCCAATAAATTGTATATAGCTAGACGCGCAACGGCAAGCTTACTTTGAACAGAAACTGTCACCGAAATAAATAACATGGGGGTTCAAAATCCTTGCGATGGTCGAGGCCGAAATATAGTTCGAATGTGTATTTCCCTTTACAATATAATCACTTTAGCCAAAAAATTGATAGTTATATTGTTTGCTAATTCTGCATGTTAGGATTGCGGTCTAATTTAACCATAATAATATAAAACCGAATTATATGATAAGTAAAGAAAAGATCGTTATCCTTTGCAATTTCTAGCTTATACTTTCATTAGCTTTGACTATATCTGACTGCCGGGAAATAAATTTTATTGCTAACATCTTTCTATGTTGTTCAAATATTATATTTTAATAATTTCCAAAAACGCGTTCTAACACCGGTTTGTGCATTTTTGAATTTTTAAAATTACGGTTAAAATTTCTTGACAAAGTGTTTCCAAACATTTGGAATGAAACATGGTTTGTTCGACGATTTGATACAATTCCAACATTATTTAGCTGAAAATGTTATTGCGTTTCTAATTTTCTGATTAGACGACATCAGGTTTTATCTATTTTTAGATGTGGTGTGTCAGTATTGGATGTTTTTTCTACTTCTGGCAGACACCAAACGTATTCGGCTGTAGGCATATTTGAATTATCGCCTTTATAGAAGATGCACGACGAAGACAAGGTTGTCTCATTTTTTCTTATTTTTCTGTTTATGCTTCTCTTTTCTCGTTTCCATTGAGATGAGAAGATTGGTGGGCAGCCACAGAAATGGTGATTGCGAGTACACACTTCCGTTCGATTGGACAGAATATGTGCTGAATTGCATTGGTTTATCCTCGTAACAGTATGACTGTTATTCTTAAATAATTTGAACTTCCGACAGCAGTAACCACATGTGGTCATTTTGGCTCTAGTGCATGTCGCCAACGGTTTGGGCTTGGTATAAAATTCAGACAAATATTGTTCCCGAACAAAGCCACTCACCTTTAGACGGTGATAATAGGTGTCATAAGGCATCTTATTCGGGAGACCATTTTCATTTGGCTTGCTCAACTTTCTTCCAATTTCCATATTTACTGTATTGTAATGACGTTTTCCAAATATACAAGATTGTGTTTTTTCACACAACGAACCATATCCACAGAAAAGGTCCGAAAAACTCTCTCGTTCAATCTGATTCCTAGAAAATGAAGACCAGGAACATAGGATAATACGATGAAATGCACGCCTAAAGTCGCGTAGTGAATGCGCGTATACAATAGGGTTGACTAATGAGTTTATGTAGCCTAACCAGGTGACCACTTCTAGTACCAAGCCAAATGAAGGGCTTAATACGGCCATGGATGGTTCATATGCCAACACCATGTTGCAAATAAAAAATGGCAACCAACTAAGAATAAATATGCCCATCACAATGCTTAGAGTTTTAGCTGCCTTTTGCTCTTTTAAATGTCGACTCATTCTTCTAGTTGTCTCGTTCAACTGACGCAAACTGGCTATTAAGCGTTGTTGACTTGCCGTACGCTTTTGTCGGCCATATGACACCGTTTCTGTGTTGACTAATTCCCTGCTGATTGTTTCAAATTTACCGGTCTGGTCATCGGAACGTCTTTTGCCTTGCCTCATATTAATATGTCTATTAAAATTTAGTCGATAATTTTTAAAGCTAATAATATCTCGATTAGGCTCTCGCAACATCTGCCGCAAATTGTTACCAGCTTCGTGATAAACACCGTAAACATTAAGCCGATCTGAAGTGGCGTCAAATGATCTAGAATGTGGTCTAAATGCAGATGAGATTCCTTGCTTTTGCTTATACATGCACATTGTTTTGTATTTTCTTGTTGCAATGTCTGCAGGAAATATACGTTCTTCGGACTCTTCCTGGTGGCATCTATAAAGGCATTCGGTTTTGTTGATTGTTAAATCTGACTTGAATTTGGAATAGCTGTATCGATCAGAATTGACTCCAGTTAGTGTCTGATTGAGATTGGTAATTTTTTTATTACAAACAACCACCACATCACATATTGTGTGCTTTCGCTTGGAAAATAAATTCACTAACGAAGAAGTTTCAGCTTCATTTGTATTGGAATTATTGCGCATAATTTCAGGCCGGGATTTTCCACTTTTATGGCTAACGCTTTTAGGCTGGAAGTTTAATATGTCACTGTACTCTTTATAAACAATACTGTTGTGGTAGTTTATTGGAAGTAATGTAGATTGCTCCAAACGTGCTGTATTATCACAAGAGCTGCCGTAAGGCGACAAATCAATTTGTTCTGTTAAATCTTTTGCAATGTTTAAAGGTTGGGAAGAATGATAATGGCTGATTTTACTGCGTAGATGCTCGGCAGACTCGGGCTTCCCTTTTGTTGGGCTATGATCGCTTGAAATGGCAGTATTTTTGCAGCCACCCCGATGAATTCTCAGTACTAAATTCTGTGGAGGTGTCCGGGTCTTATGATGCGATTTTTGTGTGCTAGATAGCTTTGAACTTGATAGGGCTAAACTGCGCTTTCTAAATGGTGCGTCAGAGTTAGCGCAAAACAGGCAATATAGCATTTTGTTGTTGAAATGTTCTCGTGGTATTTGAGTTAGCACATCGGATGTGGCTTTCTTATTATGGGCGCAATTCAGATTACGATCATCTTCTATCATGCCATTTATAGACGTTGCTGTATTCTGTGTCTTTTTGACATCATCTGTTGTAGATATTTTATAAGCGGAGCCACATTTAGTGAGTGTCGAATCACAATTAGACCTCAAGCAGTTGAAACAAAAGCCAAATTTATGTCGAACGGGTGCGAAACAGCCTTTGTAGAATGTAGTCTCGCTGGAAGATCTCCGCAGCACAGACTCGTGATCAGCTATAATTAGGGTTCCTCGGCGCATTCCGCGTGCCGTATTGCTAGCTGTCTTATAGATACGCATGTACACAACAAGCATAACAATCAAGGGAATGTAGAATGAAACAAGTGACGAGACTATTAAAAATGCTCTATCACTAGGGAATTCACACGAAGTTGCGTCTGATATATTTTGGAATAAAGAATAGCTGGGCAGTGTCTGCTGTTGATAATACGTGGAAGTCCTGTGCCACCATACAATAGCCGGAAAAGAAATAGAAATTGATAGCAGCCATATCATAGCCAACATAGCAGCGCATTTACGACGCGTTTGTAAAGAAGCATGAGCGATCGGATTCTGTGTTGCCCAATACCGTTCAATTGCGATGCCACACAGATTTAATATCGATGCTGTTGAGCAGAGCACATCAAAAGCATGCCAAATATCACACCAGAGTGTACCAAATGGCCAGTATCCAACAAATGTTGTGTGAACTACAGCAAAAGGCATAACAATACTACCCATTAGTAGATCGGCCAACGCCAGTGACACAAGAAAACGATTTGTAAGACTAGAGCGTAAATGTCGCTCACTTAAAACAGCCAATATAACAAGCACATTTCCAACTATTGCAATTACAGCGAAACAGCTTAACAATAGGAGAAGAAAAACAGTTCGCGGTATGTCTTTCGTGAGAAGCTCTATTTTGTGCGCCGTTCCATTTTTCATGCTTGTCAAGCTGTTACCGAGATTGATTTCGGCGACAGCTTCCTTGTTTGCAACAAAATATGCTACGCTGTTATCGCGCGAATGGTCACCCATTGTGCTTCATATTTTCTCCAACAAACGGCATAACGAATAATGAATTACGTATTTCCAAAAGCACCGGTTCACGCTTAAATCCGAATTTTATGTTGCCTGAATGAAAACCACCTGATTCTTCTAAAATGAAAATTTTAATAAATGAGGTTTATATACTAGTGATATTGATGGAACAAATTTTGAAGGGTAAAGAAGCATTTAAAAAAAATCATATTAATTTCCAGACCAATATGACGTAAATATGCAGATAAATAGTTATTTTTCTACTGCTTAAATCATTGGCAAACGTTAACACGTCTTAAATCAGTCTTCCGATTTTCATTGGAAAGTTGTTAATATTTTTTTAATAGAAAACGCAGACGCACTGATTCGTACAGTATTTTCTTCTGTTATAATTGGCCAATCACAAGATAAAAAACAGTTTTGCGCAAATTTCATTTTATTTTAATACTGGACTAGATTAAATAATTATATATATATATATATATATATATATATATATATATATATATATGAATATATAGACATATTTTATTTTCCTCGTTAAGCCGAACGAAAAAAAGTGTTAAATGCGGTGTATCGAAAAATGCTGTATATATTATGCATAAAGTTTACCGAGATTAAGTTATCCATTTATTTATTAACGGTTATATTAAGTGTTTTTAGTAATCTTATCGGAAAACTAACATTTTGTAAACAGGTCAGTTTATGCATATACCAGTTTTATATATTTTGCAATGATGTAAACAATTTCGCAATACGTCTTTACGAACGAGTTCGTCGTTTATGGACCAGAAATATGCACAAAAGAAATACTGGGTGGAAGTTATAAACGGGTAGGCTCTATTATCCTGAATATGTGGGACAG
This sequence comes from Eudiplozoon nipponicum, assembly GCA_029291075.1. NCBI lineage: Eukaryota > Metazoa > Platyhelminthes > Monogenea > Mazocraeidea > Diplozoidae > Eudiplozoon > Eudiplozoon nipponicum. The sequence goes on along the minus strand of JAQBSW010005458.1, from coordinate 5,464 downwards.
AATGAATTGCGCAGTAGGTTGCACACGTATTTCAGATGATCCTTTATTATTTAAACATTGAATGATAAATCTACGTTTGGCACATTAAGTGGTATCGGCTCATAATGCAAAAAACTTGCATCTAGAAGACAATATTTTCTGTTTGCTTGGTTCGTAATGCATTTTATATAGATTAAATTGTAAGAAATAAGACACATGGTAGGCAAAACAGAACGAAGGCGAAATTCAATAAATTAAGGAGTTGAATTTAAGCTATTTGGAGTGTTATTGTGTATTGCGCTGTCTGTTAATATTATTCACATTGGTGAGTTTTTTCCGATTCAATAAAATTAGATGAAGCCTATTTGTCAAAAACATTGCAAGGAACTTCATTTTTATAAGTTACATGGAGGAATGATTTGAATTATTATGTAATAATAAAATTTTTGTCAGTATCACTGAGTTGGTGGCCAAATATAATTTATCGATTTTACAAAATTTTTAGCTGAAAGTGTCATGGATGTTTGATTTGATATCTTAAAAGGCAGTATCATAGCTTTCCCCCGTTGTCTTCCATATAGAAGAACATTATGTGTAAATAAATCACTGTAATTTTGTTTAGATGAATGTACACATACAGACACACACATGACACATAATTACCTAGCAGTCAGTTATTGTTTAATTGTATTACCTAGCGAAAAGTCAGTTATTTTTAAGAGATCTAACAATAATTATAAATAGAACTGTTTAAAATAAATTCACAACTTGACGTAATGATTGTCAAATTGTTTGTGGAATGTGCTTTGCGTTGAAAATTTCTTTATAAGCCGGAAGCCAAATTAGCTGGTGTAAAATTGAGGACAGTTTTCGCAAACATCTTGTTAGGAAATGCAAGGGCCCAGTAGTAAATCTAGCAAAATTTATACGCCTAGAAATATTTACAAACAGGGAACTCCCATGTGCATCAACCAATGGACCGGAACTGTTTTGAGTAATCCATCGATAGGAGTCATTCGTCCAAGAATGTTTTTTTCAATTTTCTATCCTGTGTTTGAGAGATATGTCGTAAACTTGCATGCGCCATCTCTCAGAAATGCAACTAGTAGTCAAATCATTTTGTAGAAAAGCTAGCAGTTTTGGTCTCAGGCATTGAGTGGTGTTTGTACATTCATATGGCTGCCATCAAATTGAATATAAATATTGATTAAGACGTTCCAAGAAGTAGAGATGTAAAACAGAGGACCTGGTTGAAAATAACTGTGCCATCATCATCGGGCTTCTCTGTTTTACCCCTAATCATAAATATTTTGTGGTAGACTTCAACTCCAGCAACACAAACGCCTGCCTACAACACAAGACAGTAGTACGTTCGAGTTTATCACGGATGCTGTACAGGCTCAGACCTTGAAGCTTATCACACTATTCTAGGCGCTAGAAACAATCGAAGTTACGGCTAATTTTGCCGCCCGTATTCCATTCGAATAGCTATGCTTTAAAAACAGGTAAAACGTGCAATAAGACTGCAGAAACAATTCTGTTTCTGCCGGTCCACGTGTAACTACTAGTAACTGCTAGTGTTCACTGTAGCACATGTCATGCTATGCAGAAAAAATTCATTAGGCCAAGAGTTGTATAGTGAAAATAAAACCTGTGAACTTGATTGCTGTCTCCTTTAACAAAAGCTCTTCAACATGGGATATCTACTGCAAAACTGAAATAAAATTACATTCTAACTCGCAAGTTTTTTTAAAGAGTTTGTCTCCAGCTACGCACCAGTTGAGTATCACCACTAGCTTAATTCTGCTAATGACTTAGAAGCAATGCCAAAGCATAACAAATATTTGTACAGTTTAAACAAATTTAACGTAAACAAGTGGTCATTTCGCCAATGGTACACGAGCACGGGTGTGTTCAAAGTGGAGCTCGTCAAGAATTTCTAAGTTTCCGCAATTCAATACATATGACGAATTGCCTGGTTAATAACAAAGTGACTTATCGATCTTTTTTGGAGATCAATCTAGAAGCTCCTAAATGTGATGATGTAGCAAAGTTTAACCGTTTCATGACTTTTTTTCAGTTAGATGGATGAAACGTCTGCTCGAGCTACTTGGAAGTAGGAATGCATCTCATATCGGTGGAGAATTGTCATTATTGGGTTAATGCTCTTCACTCCATCAAAAACGGACCATCGCTTCAACACACTGAAGGCTTTATAAAGAGTAAGAGTAGCAAAATCGGATAACCTTAAAAGTGCTTCTACCAGGAATTGGTTTTATGTTATAACTTATACTTTCCGTCACACCATCGAGTTTTGACAAGTGATCAGCAGTCTATCAACGTTATTTTGTTAGACTTTTTAGTTCTGTAACACAAAAATTTATTAAGAGCTATTCATAATGATTGTATCCTGGCTAAACGTTTTGATTGCTTAAATTCTGTTATAACGACGCATTGGATAGAACTTTTTGGGGTAATGATCATTCTTAAATTTTTACAATTTTCTCCGACGTTTGACAAAGATATTTCATTGCTCTCATTTTGTTTAATTGTTTTAATAATGCACTATCTGCAGAGATCGCCTTAACCCATGTGGAGTGAAAAGCTGTGGTGGAGACCAACCTATTGGTTTTAAACATAGTGACGACGCGTTTCTGTTATCTGAAGTGGAGAAAGAGCTCCATAATTGTATAACTTTCATAAAAATATGTCAATCTGGTAGAATATAAGTCCATACGCATCTAAATCGGTTTGTATGTCCAATGCTAACTCGAACCAATCATACTTCACCGCGCTCTATTTCCAGTCGCCTTTAAATTCTACTAACATTAATCACTTATAACACCAAAGGAATCAATTTCTGCAGAGATTTTCAGTAATACTAGCTATTCCGTTGTTGCCCTTGGAAAGTTATGTAAGAAACATTAGAATCACCTGTATATTGTACCATGCACCAAGTTCAAGGTTTAAAAGCCAAGCATACCGTCGTTCCTCGTTTGTGTTAAGAATAATTTTGAGATGAACGAATGTTTCTGCTAAAGTCTTGGTAGCTCTGCTAACCAAAAGTTTGCAGATTAAATGAAAAGTTTTTTGCGAAACTGGATTAATTTAAATTAACTGATTTGCATTTTGTTCCAGTAGTTGCTTTTCTTTAACAAAATATGAATTTTGTGTGGTTTGTATGGTTAAGACCTTACCAAATGATCACTAATAGTATAAGATCATATCTGTTAATCTTCGATCACAATTAATCTTTTATATGGAACTCCGATTTCTTCCGTTGCCGCGTATTTTGACAGAAAAACCTGTAGATCCCACATGTCATGTTATCCAGTTTCATTATTTATCATATTTAATGTTTCAAATTTATCACTACTTAAAACAAAATGTGGAATTGTTTTCAGTTTACAACACCATCATTAATAAATCGACTTTTTTACGTCCTGCGTAGAATTATTATAATCAAGGTTGCGATCTCGATATAAACACCTGACCCATTAATTACTTACATATGTCAGTATTAACTAAGAATTGCATAGTGTAGAAAAGGCAATTCATCCAGTAGACCAGTTTCATCCTTATTAGGAGCCCATCATGTACTGGTCAGAATTTGCCTGGGTAGAAGACTGGTAATCGTAATACTGAATCTTTAGATGCAAATATCGTTCGTATTTATTCATGTCTTAAGTTTTAATCCGCCAACCATATAACAATTAAAGAAAATTCAATTTTAATATATATTTTATTCATAAAATTTCGTTTTGACAATTAGTGAATATCATTTCGCCCTAGGACGAGATGAAATTTATATTGAATATACCCATGCAAATGACAATGCAGTACTATCACATAATACAGCCGATTTCTGTAAAAGAATAAAACTATCAATCTGGCGGATAAAAAATAGCATAGAAAACATATTTGTAGAGGTTAGAAAGTTCTACACTGCAATTATGTATTAGGACGAATTAATGTCTAATATGCAAGTATGTATTAGGTTTTGCGAACCTAGTAACAAATTAGTTCAGTTATGACCAGAAAGATAAACAAAAGTCAGCATGAACGGAAAGTATAATCTCATGCACATTCGTTTCGTGCTTACTGGCGACTCATCAGTAGGAGCCGGTATTACGCCCTTTAACTACAATATATTTAGGTGAAGAATGTGGGATAATAGGACGGTACAATCTCCTAGACGAATGTATAAACCTGCAATAGTGAAGCGAACGTCATAAAAAGTATTCGGCAATGCGACTTCAACGCTAACTCATACTATATAATATATACACCGAGTCTGTAAAGATACTAACACTATGAATATTGTGTTAGTAACCGATACCAACATTATTGTACCGAAAAGTTACATGGTACTAACACTATGGTTTCCGAGTCGGTACATGGTACCAACCTGATGGATATCAATTTTCGCTATAGTTCGCCGAAATTGAGATTTTGCAACAATTTTGAACTAATATATATATATATATATATATATATATATATATATATATATATATATATATATATATATATATATATATATATATATATGCAAGTATATTATTAGGTGTTTCGAACCTAGTAACAAATTAGTTTGATTTGACCAGAAGGATAAAACCAAAGGCAACATGAACGGAAAGTTACGTTATGAGTGTCAATCATGGAATCAACATATTTTATAAATTGGTCTTCTGCTAGAAATTGACTATGACATTTGTTGATATATATCTATATAAATATATATATATATGTATATATATATATATTCTTTATGATATCCATGCCGTTTTAATTAACACAGTATTCTTATAATTAGGAAAAAAACACAAATAACTAAGAGGATAATGGCCATTTATTTCGTGAATACTAAACGTCTCTTATACAATCATACATATTTATACATTTTGGGTTGTTAATTGGTTATGTTTTTGGTGACAAATCTGACTGGTTATTACTGCTGTTTCTTGTTTTGACTAGTAGGTGAGTGTGTATGCGTTTGTGTTTGTATTGTGTATGTGTGTTTGCATGTAAAGGTCATTCTCGCAGTATTGCGAAGTGATGTCTGAGATCTTGTCATGATTGTTTTGATAACTTGAGAGTTAGCCATTTGTGCAAATTGTTCACTGTTATCTATACAAGTGCTGTTTTTCCCAGTATAGTTAATTGTTTCACCCGCTGCGCGAGAGTGCTATTTTCGCTTGGTAACAACGCTAATGTTGATTGTCTTGTTAAACGCTCACATTGTTTGGAGACTTCTGTCATCGTATGCGCCTCTGTTATCTCAACTTCACCTTGTTGCCAATCCGATTGTACGTTTGTTGATTCTAGTCGAGGGCCTGTTGGTTCTTGGCTGGGTACTAGTAGATTGTTGTTGAATTTTGTTATCCTTGGCCAGTCGATAAGGATATCATGTTGATGAAACTTTTGAATGTTAAGGTCAGGTGCTTGTTGTTTTATGTAAAGCGCTTCGTAGATAAATAATAAT